>JAASGW010000033.1:0-94931 GCA_023334395.1 Phytopythium sindhum
AACTGAAGTCGCGGAGCCCGCGAATCGCGGGCGGCCGCGAGCAGCAGCCTGTGGCCACCCGTTTACTTACAGTACGGGTACAGTACTTTTCAGGGCGTGAATTCGCGTTGCGAAGCCGACAAGTTAAGGTATACAGCATGGCTTTGCAAATTCCTTTTTTATCCAATGGGCGAGCTGCATTTATTTGGTGCGTACTACATCAAAACCTAAATGCGCATATCCTGATGAGCCAGAGTAGTACTCCAGGTGATTGTCAAATATAGTTGCAAAAATTTGCTGAAAATTGTATACATAAGCAAAGATAATTTTCTGAAAAAATAAATTAATTGAAATGGGGCCAACTGGGGGCTTCTTGTGATTTAGAGGAGTCTCCTCTGGTTTAGAAACGACGCCTTGGATTCAGAAATCCTGCCTCGTATTTAGAAACGTCGTGTCTAATTTCTTGGCCGACTGTGCATGGCGGACAACTGATAAATTGTATGGACACCTCGGCTGTGGATGATGTCATAGATCGACACAACAATCAGTGACAAAAATCCGTGAAGTGGTCCACACTTGTTAGGGGCCCCTCGCCATGTGTAGTAACAGGTACGACTGGAAATGCACTCCTTTGTACGGTGTCGATGAAGGTGGCCTCTGCCTCTGCCCACAGCTTGCTAGATAGAATTGAAAAGTCAGATGGCCATCGCTTGAAGAGGCAAAAATGGTCGAAAATGCTTTGGCTCTAGTTGAAGCAGAGAGCCGCTCGTCGTACTTTATGGAAAGAAAAAAACTGTATACGAACCGTGCCATTATCTAAACATGTTGGGATGCGGATGCGCGGGCGGACTCGACCCGACCCTTTTGTAAGGATATGGCTCACGTTCACCATATCCGATGTTTCTTCTCAGCATTGCGGTGACTTTTGACGTTGCGTCTCCTGGAAAGTCGACGCCGATGGATACCCGTTCTCCGTTCACTTGAGTCTGAGGTGGACGCTTCAAGTCGGAGAATCGGTTTGTCTCCACACCAGTTTAACGACGACTGAGAGCTCGCTTGCTGTGTGCGGTGAAAAATGGAAAGTAAATTGAGCTGAAGCACAGTACTGTATCGGAGTGTCTAGCCCTCGCTCCCCACATGGCGGCCTCAACGTTCTAGAACTCGCCCTACAATAGCTCACTTCAACTTGTTCTGAAAACTTTTGTGACCAACACTCTGGAACAAGTTGCCCTTTGTGTGGGACACGCAAGGCAGTCCGTGAACGTCAGAACTATACGTCCTAATAACCAGAACAGCACATAGCAGCTATTCTCGGACCGCCGTAAGTTATCCTGGGTGAGAGCCGACAAGTCACAATTCACTCATCCTAAAGACGGCAACAACTTCATCCTCCTCACTGACAGCTGCATCATGAACACGAGGATGCACCGCTACTGGGAGAGGCTACAGCGTGCGCCTGGCATAGTGCTCAAGTGGAGCTGACGAACGAGTACCCGATTGGGCGCCTTCTTCGCCTTCACGGCTACATGAAGCGTACGAGCACTGCGTGGTGCCTGTTAGTGTTGATCTTGACACCGATGCCGTGCTTGGCGATCGCTTTGCTGCTCGAGGCCATCCCACTGCGCCCACCAAGTGATGGAATCGGCGAAAGCCGATTATTTTGGGTATGCACGTTCGGCGTCTCGAGTGTGACGGCTTTCGCCAAGTTCCAGCAGGGCTGCTGCCACGTTCCACGCATCCATTCCTCCAACGTGTCTATCCTGATCATGACAGCCGTGTGTGCTCTCGGAACCGTGGCGGCGTGCTTTCGGATGTCGCGTGTCATCGGCTTCCCACTCCCGTTTACGCTAATCTGCGGGCATCAGTGACGGTGAGTCTGTAGTCCGCGTGCATGCTGGTCATGTGGGGGCAGCTTCCTTGCTCGAGACAGGGACGCGCGGCTGGCCTTCACCAATCTCCTTACCATTACGGGCGCGAAAGCCATCACCCTCTTGGTCTACCCGGCCTACGCGTACGTTTTCAACCAGCTCTCAGCAGGTCGACAAATCGCCGCTATGGCCCTGCTACCGGTGATGAAACTCGCGACCAAGAACGTCTTCGCGCGTCTCATGGGCGACAACAACGACCTCAAGCCCTGTGTCGTTGTATTCAATGCCGACTTGTACCACTGGTTGTTCCTCTCGTGGTGCATGCATGGTACAACGTCCAAGGTGACCATAGCATCCATGATGCTGGTTGACGTGCTCGAGAGTGTTTTGGCCGTATACGATGTGAAACGTACGTTCGCCCACGTCACCGCGGCGAATGGAATACACGACGCCCTCCTTGCACTGTTTGAAGCAACAGCGGTCGCGGTGATAGCACAAGTGAATGTCAGAGCTCGTCAGTCGGGAAGCACTGCCGATAGTTCGCCACCGCAAGTCGAAGCAGCCTCAAATCGTCACAGGTGGGGTTGTCGACAGGTGAATCCAGCACCCGATCAGGCAAACCCTCGCGCTCCCAGTCGACCAAGAGGGTCTAAGAGCAAGCTTGCGGTGTCTTGAACAGCAGTCGTCGCCGTCGCCAGCACACACTCCGTGCAGCCTGGACTGCCCACCATCCCTGCGGCGTTGACAACCCAACACGAGTCAAGCTTGGATAGCATGAGCTGCGGCAGCGCTCGTGACCGTGAACTCCTGCATCACTCGCGCCGTCTGTTATTCTTCACCGAGGTCGTGCTGCTCATCGAGTTCACTGAGGTCACGATCCCGTTAAGTTACAGTGAGTGGTGCACCGTGCTGACCGACCGCGCTGCAATGCCGTCATGAGTCTGACCAGTTTCTCTGACACGCAGGCATCTACTTGGTGGGCGCGTACAACTTGCCCAACCGCGCGTTCCTCACCAACATGCGCGACTTGACGCCCGGCGATCTCTATCGCGACTTTGCAGCGCTACTTAGCTACTCGCTGCTCGAGTTGGCGTCGCTCTTGGTGCTTGGATTTGTCCTCCAGCGGCTGACGCGCATATCGGCGCTGCGGCAGCTTGCGTTCGTGCTTGAGTCGCACTGGCAACTCATTCAAACCACGCTCATAGTGTGAGCCGTCTTCACTGTGCAGACGCCACTGGAGCACCTTAAACACAACTACTCCTTTCGCTTTGAGTGGCTGAAGCATCCGGCCAATAGCTCGGAGTAGGCCGACTACGTGGTCACTAGGATGAGTGCAGGTACGGCTTGCCGTCTGTCGAGGTGGTGAAATGACTTCCATTCGAGGAACGCTTCGAGGCTGCGGATCAGATACTCAGCCGGGCGGCTGCGTGGCACTTGCCTTGGCTCTCGCCGTGTCACCTTTTGCGTTGTTTCTATGTGGTCGTCCAGCCGAAATGCTGGCACGAATCTGCGCGCTGCTGTAAAGAACTAGTGAGGCGATCTTCCACCACTTCGCACAGTATCACAGCGAGCCGTTCGCAACGGCTCCATCGTTTCACCCAAGGATAACTCTCGAGAGTTGCGCTGATGTTGATGTGGGTGGCAACAGTTCCGATGGGATCCCATCAGCCGCCATTGCGGAGCGGCACCGAAACATGCGGCACGTAGCATAGAGTGGAGCTCCCATTTCGGACTGGTGATACACCTACAGCTCCCCAACCAACCCGCACTGCTTTGCAGAAGTCTCTCTTGCACTCGATTAAACGCCTATGCATGCATAGGGCGATCGCTGACACTTTGCGCTCTATGCGTTGTTTGATCGCTCATTTGGCCCAGAGTCCGATGCATCTTTCCCTTTTGATAATATAAAAAGTACTGTCTCATCTATTTTCAATATTTTAAAAACTACTACAAACATAAATCAAATGTATCATTAAACATATGAAATCAATATATAGAGGTATCTGATGGCCCCGTTCCAGCCTGATCTCGCCCAGAATTGATTTCAGCCAATTGGTGTTCGTTTTCACCTCATTTCAACGAATCGGAGCGCTGTTTGAAGTTACATATACCACAGTACTGAACACTATTCTTTCGTTACACTGCGATCCTACAGTGGACGAGTGTACAGTTCCCCCATACAAACGCCGAGACGTCTGCCCGCGCCAGCTGCTGCCCGGAAAAGGCGCCCGCCCATACATGGAGGCCGCGAAAAGGCGCCTAGTGGTGTCTTCGTCACTTGCCCCTATTATGCCGTGCGCTGTCATGAGGATCCGCTCTATGTCTCGACGGTCCAGTCAGCGCTCGCGTCCTCTCGAGCCCTGCGGGCGGAGATTTCCCTGCGCAGATGGCCTCCATATACTGGACAGCAAGCGTCGCCACCTTGGTTGACGCGGATCATCCACCAGCACTCACTGCGGGAGGAGATCACGCCCAATCATGGAGCGAGAAGGAAAGAGCTGAGGAGTCTCCAGCAGCATCAGCGACTCTCCCTTTCCTATTTCCCGCCGACCAGTTGCTGTTGCTGGCACTTGACCCGTTCGTATGGTCGCCGTCTGAGTTTTTTCACCGTGAAAAAAGTCCCACACGCGGAAAAGAGCGAGTGCGCTACCTCGTCCACCCTCTGCTACTATACACGCGTAGTATAATTGAACCGGGTGTCTCTACACCCTGGGCAGGCAGCTAGGGCTGCTGGTTGGTCAGTCCCTCCCACAATAAGAAACGAGCAGCCGGGCGCGGGTGAGTTGCCTCTTATCCCCGTCACTCCACGATACCGCACGCAGTGTGAGAGGAACCCTGTCGGGAAAAGACGGACGCTAGGTAAATGACCCCGATGCTCGCGTCGCCGGCGTCGCCGTACCAGCGCCGCAGCGACGTGACGTACATGCCATACCACGAGGGGCTGGTCAACGCGCACGCGCCGCCCGTGCGCGCTAGCCTGTCCAAGCCGCGCGCGTCACTCATGAGCGCGCACACGCGCTTCGGGCCGGCCGACTACGAGGACGAGGACGACGACGACGACGTGTCGGATGACCCCCCCTGGATGAACGCGCCGCGCGGGTCGCTGCAGCCCGCCATGCCCTCCAGCCTGCTCAAGAAGGCCTCCTCGGGGTACTCGACCGTGACGGCCGACTCGACGCCGCCGGCCAGCCCGCCGTCGACCGACACGCAGGCCTCCAGCGGGGAGGACGACGACGAGAAGGCGGTCGTCAAGAACGCCGTCAAGGCGAAGGCCCCCGTCGCCTCATCGCCCGCGAAGCCGACACGTGAGGACGACGAGGACAAGGACCAGCAAGACTACTTCCCGCCGCAACCGCAGATGCGCAAGCCCACGCCGATTGGTGGAAGCGCGCGCAACTTGCGCTCCAACGGAACCACCGCGGCATCGACGGCCGTGTCGCTGCGGAAGTGCAAGTCCATGCACTTGGACACCGGTGCGTCTCCCACGCCGACTGCGCCCGTTGTGCAGCTGCGCAAGGCACGCAACTCACGCGGCAACTCGGAGATCACGCGGCTTTCGTTTGAGAAGAAGGCGGTCAAGCCCGAGCGACCACAACGCCAGACGGCAGCGCAGCCCTCGAGCTCGGGGATGACGTCACCACCTGGGTCGTCGCGCGGTTCGTCCCACCTGACTGTGCGGGAGTCCACGTTTGAGATCCGGGACTCGATGATGAGTCCTTCGGTGCGTCCAGGCTTCCGCCAGAGCACCAGCAACAAGAACCTCGGTGCGCGCGAGTCCATGGCCAAGTACCGCCCGAGCGACTTGACGCTGGAGGACCTGCAGACCTCCTTGCAACGCGACAGTCTTGCGCCGGCACTGCACCCCAACGACTTGATGGGCAGCAGCCGTGGCTCGATCATGTCCAGTAGTCGCAGCAATGCCGACACGATGCTCGCTAGCAGCCGCAGCTCGGTCAACCACTTCGGCCCGCGCGTTACGGAGGAAGGACTGTCGAACTTCTTGCGCGCTGTCAAGACGGGCAACATGCTCATGATCAAGACGTGCATGCAGGACCGCAACACGGAAATCACGGAGCGCGACCCCGTCCATGGTCAGTCGGCGCTGCATATCGCCGTGCGCTTCGGCCAGTTCAACATGGTCAAGTTGCTATGCCAAAAGAAGACCCGTGCACTGCTGATTGACTCAGTCGACAACCGCCAGAACACTCCTCTGCACCTTGCTGCCGCCAAGTCGCGTCGGATCACCAAGTTTTTGCTCGAGCAAGGAGCGTCCGTGTCTCGCGTGAACGCTCGTAACCAGACACCGCTGGGTGTTCACATCCTGACTGCGAAGCGTGACGACCCGCTCATCACCGAGATGATGCTGCAGCACAAGTCGGACCCCAACCAGTCGCTGGGAAACAGCAATTTGCTGCACAAGGCCGTGGACCAAGGGTTCCACGAGATTGCGTACCGCCTCGTTCGCCATGGTGCTCGGCTTGACACCAAGGATGAGAAGGGCAAGATGGTGTTCGACAAGGTGAACCGCAAGATTGTACGCGAGCTGTGTAGTCGCATCGCGTACCCGCCTGTGTGGATCCCCAACGAAGAGCGCAAGAGCTGCATGCTTTGCGCCAAGAAGTTTAGTCGTCTCGGCGTCGGCGTACGCCGCCACCACTGCCGTCATTGCGGTCGTATTTGCTGCGGGTCGTGCTCCCACGTGTCGGTCGAGACGGACGATTTCCCGGAGGCGTTCGCGGGCATGATGAACCGCGGACCGCACAAAAATGACCCGTCGAGCAAGCAGCGCGTGTGCAAGACGTGCGACCACGTGTTCCAGGAGCGTGCCAAAAAGGAGGCTCTCGACGGGTCAGGCCGCAAGTCGCGCAAGTGGTCGGAGGACTTCATGCAGAAGGTAGTGGGCATCTCGTGGGAAGAGTTGAACGGCGATCCGACCTCCAGTACCAATGGGTCGCGAAGGGGCTCCATCGTTTAACGTCCATCGACCCATCTGTTAGAGGTCAGGCTTGACTTATCCACCAAGAGGAAGTGGTCTGCTCACGTTTGATCTTGCTGGAGCAGCAACGCAAAATACCCACCAAGAGGAGAATGAAGCGAAAGCTGTAAAGGCATTGTGGGTGTGTATGCGTATGGGGTCGGTTCGTGTTTGATGTTTGTATAGTAAGTATGGTCTTCGCCGTTCCGCTCGACTCTTCTTCCCCTTGATCTCTAATGCTAGCACACGCTACTCTTCCCATCAGTCGAAGCAGCCGAAGGAGATCTGCGCCATGGCGATCGTGGGCTTCTGCTTGAGTGTCGCGAGCCGGTCGCGGTACTGCAGCCCGTAGTTGACGCTCTCCTGGCGCGCCCTTGGCATCTTCTCGGGTGGTGTCGGCAGTTTGATGGACGTCTTCTGGCTCGAGTGGCCCATCATGAGGCGGTGCGCCACTGCGGTTTGCTGCGGACCGGGCACGACCGCCGCCTTCTTCTCTCCGTGGTCGCCCAGGAGCCACCGGGCCTTGTCGGTTCCCGTGAAGCCGAAGCAGTCGCGCCCGACCTGCTGGTCTCGGCGGATGGCGCCAGTGATTGGAGGCAGCGAGGACGAGTTGCCGTCGTCATCCAGTTGTCGCCGGTGCTGAAGAGGAGCCGAGAAGCGCATCTGCAGCTCGTTCATGTGGCTTTGCGACGCGTCAAGCATCTTGCGGTACTTGCTTTCGAGCAGCGGCGCACCCAGCGGCGGGTAGATGCGCACAAAGTCCACGAGTTGCTCGGTGTCGTCGCGGATTTCGGTTTGAGGCTGCTCAGCTACATCTCCGCCGGACTCACAGTTGGCAGCGGTCGGTGACGCCTTCGCCTTGCTCTTCGTCTTGGCATTCGAGCCGACGTCACCTGCAAACTCTGCCAGGCGGCGTCCATACTTCTTGGCGAGGTGTCGGTCCAGTGCGTCCCGCCGCTCCGCGTACTTGACCATGATCTTGTCGACGTCGGTGACTCGCTCGGGTGCCACGGCGGTGTAATACCTTGTCAGCATTTCTCTCAAGACATCAAGGCTCAACTGCTGCTGCTTCTCCCGCTTGCTGCGGCGCTCGTGACGGTCGCCGTCGTTGGACCAACTGCTGTCGTTGTCATCGTCCTTGCCGCTGCCGTCCGAAGCTGTTGAAGGAGATTCGGGGCCATCCGTCTCCGGCTGGTACGCGTGTTGACGCTGCGTCTTGCCCTTGATGGGTGGTAGGTCCGCAAGCTGGTTGTCCGCTCCGCTCGCATCCCGGCCACCGCTGACTCCGCTGCCTCCGTACAATCGCTGCTGCGTGCTGCGTGCTTGGGCCTCCTCGTAGCGGTCTTTGTCGTCGGGCGAGATGCCGAGGATGTCGAACGTCTGCGAGATGAGCCGCTCCTTGATGTTCCAGTCGAGCGGCGAATCGCAGCCGAAGCTCGGCAGGTGGTTCACCTCCAGCAGCCACGGCTTGAGGTTCTCGTCCACCAGTACGTCCATGCCCAACAGCGCGAAACAACACGAGTTCCGGCTCGGGTTACTCGCTGATGAAGTCGACGAAGTACTTGCAGGCTGAGCGCTCGTTGGGCGGTTGGCTGAGGAAGAAGCTGTCGACGCCATTGAAGCAGACGGACCAGCCGAGTGGGCGTGTCGAAGGTACTTGGCGAACGTGGAGCGATACTCCTGCGCTAGCACCGGCTGCACCGTGAGGATGGATTTCAAGCAGATGTCGCCGATCTGATGCCACAGCTTGTCGACGCGCTCGTCTGGAGTCATGGACGAAGACGGGTGGTCATCGCTGTTCGCTAGCGACGAGCGGAGCCACGAGAAGAACCAGCGCAGGGATCGCTTGCTGCCGCTGCCGTCCGCTGCTGCATCTTGATTGCGCTCAAAGTTGGCGGCGCGCTTGTTGACCGCGTAGTTGGTCAAGTGCATGAAGCGCTGTTCGAGGTTGGCGTCGTTGGGCACGACGTAGTCGGCCGTGCACATGCGCACGAGACCGTCCTCGAAGAGGTAGACGCGCAGCGGGTCGCAGGACGCGACGAGCACGTAGATACGCAGGTCGAACTTCTTGCCTTCGATCAGCAGCGGCCGCGTGACGTACTGCTGCGCGACCATGATGTCGTTCTTGTTGATCTCCTTCAGGCGTCGCGTGAGGAACACGCCGCGGCCCTGACACGAGTGGTCGGGCTTGACGATGAACGGCCGCGCGCTCACGCCCTCCGAGTTGAAGTGCTGCTGGAAGTCGTGCAAGTCAAACGGTAAGATCCACGTCCTGGGGCAGAAGTCGTACTCGTCCGGGAAGAGCTTGCGCAGCCGATCGAAGTTGCGCGCGAGCCGCGACTTGCGCGCCAGGTTGGACATGCCCGGGAAGTGGTTCAGCTTCTGGTACGGTAGCAGCGACGTGAACTTGCCCTGCACCTCTGGGACGTCCACCCAGTGCAGGTTGCACGCGGCCACGGCACGCGGGTCGCTCTCGTCGGACACGCCCACCCACCCGCGGTCTCGCACGATCTTGCGCACGACCTCATAGCGACACAGGGTCAGGTCCACGCGCACCTTGCGCTCCCTGCGCTTGGTGCGCTGGCCAGATGCAGCAGCCTCCATGGCCGCGTGGTGGGCCGGCAAGCGTGCCAATGTTGGGTAAGGGGAGCTTCAATAGTACTACAGCTCCTGTCGTGTTCTGAAGAACCCAAAGCTGCCATCAGCGAGAGTGGGAGTGATGCGAGAAGGCTATTTATACGGCTGAAAGGGATGCCAGCGTGTTCAAACTCGGTTGACGCAAGCGGTTCGAGCATTCTTGTGGCTATTTCCAAGGAGGAGGAAGACCGCGCGTCCGTGCCTTCTACAACGCGTGGATCATTGACGCGCAGGGTGATATTTATAACACGCTGCGTTAAGGATGATAACGGTATGGATCTACTCACGTCAACAGCACTAGCCATCGATGCTGAGTCGAGGTTGCCTGTATCCGTTGCTTCTACTTCCACACCGGCTTTAGCGACGCGCACGCATTTGATACTCCACGAGTGGGCTGCGATGGCAGCGGAGTCGTTCCAATCTCAGCCTCGCGTCCAGGGGATGGTGGAGCTTGACGTCGACTGGTAGGTGCTCTAGCAGCAGTGGTGCCTCCAGTCGTTCGCTGGTGCGTCTTCTTGCCTTGAGGTCGCGTCACTTCTCTACTTGTACCTTCCAAGAAGCGAAGGCGCCGCTTGAGGCTCTCCACTTCCGTCGCGAGCTGCTTGCTCTTCGCCTCGGCCGCGACCACGCGCTCCCGACTACATTGCTCTCGGCCGGCTGATTGGCCTTTCAGTTTCTTCAAAAACGCCTTGAGCTTGGCGTTTTCGCGCCTGAGTGCAGCCAAGTCCGCACCCGCATGCTTCCCGCCGGTGTCTGTCTCTCTTTCCAACCTCGCGCGATAGTCTTTGAGTGACGCCGTCGACAGCTCCGATTCCAGCGCCTTGATGTCCGCCAGTGCCGCCGACAGCCGGACGTGGAGCTGTGCCTTGTCATCCACCAGCTCCAAGATGCGCGTCTCAAGCTGCGTCTTGTCAATCTCTGCGCGTTCCAGTAGCATCTTGGTCGCCGCGAGCTCCTGCTTCAAGCCGTCAGCACTCGTAATCACCTCCGACTGCAGCGTCTCCGCCCGAGCCGGCGCGGAACGCCGACGAGTCAGCAGTATCGCGCGCACCGAGTCAGCCGATCGCATCGCCACCGGCGGCGGCGTCGACGGCGGCCCTGGCGCCGTGTGGTCGGGCGTCGTCCCCTCACTCGTCATGTCCGTCTGGTGCAGAGGAGAAAGTTCGTGAGTGAAGAGGGGGAGGACCCGCCGGACAGGGCGTGACGGGGGGCGACCACAACAGCAGCGCCTGTCCCAACATGAACACGATACGATGTCCATTCCGACGGCATTGACAATGTGTGACGTGGTGCAGCTCACTTCAACGTGTTACGAACCGCTCAAAGGCCACTATTCGAGACATATCTATTCGTTGTGTAACCCGGTTACAAAGTGTCTGAAATGACTTGTAAAACAGAGTTCCACCGTGCGTAACCCTCTTCGATCGCAAAAACGGAAACCAGGCGACGCCTCGGGGCACTCGACGCATTCAACTCGACCGCCTTCGTGACGCTCGCCCCGCGCTCCCAGCGGCCAGCGATCCGCCGACGCGCTTAGCCAGTCATGTCGCTGTTCAAGAGCTCGACGGTGCGGATCCGCTGCTGGGGTTACGCTCGCGGCAAGAGGGTACACGCGGCGACCGCTAACACCGACGTGAATCCTGTCTGCAGGTCAACTTTGACAAGATCTGGGATGGGATGCAGCCGCAGCTCACGTCGCTGGTCTCGGGCGCGCCGCAGATGCTCACCAACGAGAAGTGGATGGACATGTACTCGTACGTGGCCCCGGTTGCCCTGTCCGATCCCTCAGAGCGTGACTAACCCACTGCGGCCGGCGTCCTTACACAGCGGTGTGTACAAGATCTGCACCAACCCGGGCGCCCCGCAGGCCGAGATGCTCTTCTTCCGCCTCCGCGGGTTGCTCGTCGCTCGCGTGGAGGCCATCCTCGAGGTGCGCTTCATGCGTTTCGCACCTGTTTAGGGCTGCACGATTATCGACACTTTGCGCTCCTTCACAGGATCTGGACGCCGTGGACGGCGAGTCCGAGTTCTTGCAGCGCTACTGCGCCGCATTCGAAGCGTTTGCGACTGGCACCACGTACATCTCGGAGCTGTTCCGCTACCTGGTGGGCTCCATGTGCCAGCACTCAGACTGTCGTGTAGATTTTTGTGCGGTAAGCCTGACTGTTCGTCCATACTGTCCTTTAGAACCGGTACTGGATCAAGTACTCGCATTGCGAGACTGGCCAGGCGCCCGTGCCAGGCGTCTACCCCATCACTGAGGTATAGCAGTTCAGATGTACTGCCTAGAGGTCTAACACCGTGGCGTCGCTCACGAACTGTGTGCGACTGCAACAACAGCTCTCGCTGCACATCTGGCACGACTCGGCGTTCCTCAAGATGAAGAAGCGGCTGCTGCACGCAATCATCCACATCTTCCGCAGTGCGCGCTCCGACCGCTCCGAGTATTTCAGCGACGGTGACTGCGTTGCCGCCACCGTTCAGGTTTGTCAACACTAGAGGACACCGTGTGCATTGTTGCTTGGGGCGTTGCCGTCAGGAGAACTCACAGATTGGTGTTGGATGGACAGACGTACTTTACACTTGGGATGTGCAAGCCGGACCAGATGAGCCTTTACCGTGAGGAGCTTGAAGTACCCTTCCTGGAGGTGCGCACGTTGCTATATTTTGCGAAGTCTGCGAGTTGAAGAGGCCCATGGATTCGCTGATTCGCCAGGACACGGCGAAATACTACTCGGCGCTGGCGGACGAGCTGCTGGCCAGCATTTCGATTGCGGGCTATCTTCGACAGGCTGAGCTCCTCTGCAACCAGGAGCAGAAGCGATGTGAACTTCGCCTTCACCATGCGTACGTCGTTGTAGTGGTTGCTCTCGAGATCGTTTTGCCACAAAGTATCTGACGAATCTTGCGTGTTGTGACATGGAATCACAGCACCGTCACCCAAGCCCGACAGACGTGCTGTCGAGTGCTAGTACAGGAGCATACGGACCGGATCTGCGAGAGCGTTGAGAGCTTCCTGACCAACAACCAGACTGCGGATCTTCACCGCCTCTTCTCGCTCTTCTCGGAGCTGCCAAAAGAGGATGCTCTCGTCACGCTCAAGGTACGCAGACGCGTGTTATTGCTCAGCTTGATGTGATCCGAATAAGCTGATCGAGCGTGCATGCTGATTTCCAGAACATCCTGAAAAAGTATATCGAAACCATCGGACTGGAAATCGTTCGCAGGTTCGAGTACGACGACTCGACCAAGAACCCGGAGGGCTACATCGAGGCGCTTGTCCAGATCCGCAACAAGTACTTTGAGCTGATCAAAGAGGCATTCGGCTTCCACGCGCTGATGCGATCTGCTCTCGATCAGGTACATACAATTCATTCTGTGCTCGCATTGCAGAGGAACAGGTAACTCACCGGTCTTTTCGTCACAGGCATGCCGTGCGTTTGCCAACTCTCATCCTCGACTCCCCGAGCTTTTGGCCAAGTACAGCCACTGCATGATGAAGCAGGAGATGAAAGGGTCATCTAGGCACGGACCCTCGAACTCTATCAGTCGGTATCAACCCGTGAGCTCAGATGATGTGCTCGAGAAGAAGATCGACAGCATCAGCGTCGTCTTTTGCTTGATCGACGACAAGGACGTGTTCAAGAAGTACTACGCCAAGTACCTGGCGAAGCGCCTCATCAAAGGTGCAATCACATTCACTGCGTTGACCGCCCGTTATTGCCTACAACCACGTTGTGACTCACCCGAATGCTGCCGCATCGATCAGGATCGGCGGTGGCAAACGACCTGGAGGTCATGCTCATCCAAAAGCTCCGCGATATTTGCGGCCACGATTTCGTCTCCAAGCTCCAGAAGATGCTCAAGGACAAGATGCTGAGCAAGGTGAGCTTGCACTAGTACATCTGTGTGATTTGGTCCGGGATCTCACCCGTTGTTGACGGATTATCTTGATTGGAACCCACAGGAGTTGTTGGCTGCGTTCACAGCGTGGCTAGAACAGCACGATATCGCCCTTCGCAGCGAATTAGCGGTGAATTCCGCCGCTATCGCGTTCCACCACTCAGTCTCGTACCACTGCGACGTGCTCACGGCCGGCGCGTGGCCGATCTCGAGCACAAACCTCGAGTCCAAGATCATTCTGCCGCCTGAGATTGATGCCCACATCGCGCTCTTCACCAAGTTTTACACGGAGCGGAGCACGGGGCGGAAGCTGCAGTGGATCCATCACCTGTCGTACGGCATCCTGCAGACCCATTTCCTCGACAAACAGTACGAGTTCGCGCTGAGCTTCTATCAGATGCTCATCCTGCTCCAGGTATGTTCCAGTTCATCCGGGTTTGCAAATGGATTGCATATTGAATACGACGACAGCAAGTTCTAACGCTGCTGCGATTTCTTCAGTTCAACACTTCCGACGCGCTGACACGCGCAGCGATTCTGGAGCGGACTAACCTCTCCAGCCAAGACAATCACCACCTTGAGAGCCTCGTGAAGGTGCGTTTGCGTCCCGTGCCCTACGCTGACACGAACGAGGCACCTCATCACTTCGCATTCGACTGGTTGTGATTGCTATAGACCAAGATCCTGTTGAAGAGCGGAGATGATGCGAATCCAACTCTAACGTTGAACGCCAAGTACTCCAACAAGAAGATCCGTGTATCGGTGCGTTGTGGCACTGTAGGCTTTAGATGCTATGCGGTCGCTCACCCGTACTTCTTGAATATTGCGACAGGCCATGCCGAGCGCCCCCGTGGAGACACCCAAGGTGGCCAAGGCGACCACGCGGGAGGTCGAGGAAGACCGCAAGATGGCGCTGCAGGCCGCGATTGTGCGCGTGATGAAGACGCGGCGCGACATCGCCCAGGCGCAGCTGCAGCTGGAGGTCGCCGAGATGCTTCACAACCAGTTCGTGCCGTCGCCTTCGATGATGAAGCAGAACGTCGAGATCCTCATCCAGAAGGAGTACCTGCGGCGCCACGAGGACGACACCTCGCGGTTCCTGTATGTGGCGTGAGTGACGCGGCGAAAGACGAAGACAGTCACCGCAACGCTGGACTCGGGAGATGCTTTTCATTTCTGCGTATTGCATGCCATCGAACCGCGCCAATGGCCATCACTTTCACCGCTCTCCTGTGCTCCCCACACGTCTAGACCACCTGGAGACTCGCGCCCTTGTAGCCGTACTTGTCCTTGTACGTGTCGAAGAGGCGCACCAGCTCGCTCACGTACTTCTCATGCAGCTTCTCAATGTCCTCGGCCGTCGGCTCGAGCTTGCGCTCCACCTCGATTGGCTTGCCGAAGACCTGGTTGATGGCCACGCCTTCGTGCGGGAGGAACGGCAGCCACTTGGACGCGCCATAGCCCACGAGGATCGCGAACGAAAAGCGCTTGGCCACCGCGCGCCGGAACGAGAGCAGCAGTCTGTGGCGCAAGGTGGAGTGCTGTTAGCTTGCAGCGACAATACCAACATAACGACAGACTAGGCCTGAGCGTACCCCGAGTGTGTGTACAGGTCGTTCTCGCCGAAGGCGTAGCCCGGGACGATGGGCACGCCGTATTGCAGCGCCAGGCGGATGTGGCCCTTGCGCTTCTTGACGTAGATGGTGTGGTCTCCGCGCTGCGCCAGCATCTGCTCGGCGATGCCGCCCACGAGGATCACGATGCTCTTGCCTTCCTTCAGCATCTATCATACGCCGACTGTCAGATCCAGTGACAACACACTCGGTCGATCTCAGGTCGTGCCCACCTTGGTGGCGACGCTGCGGCGGGCGTCGACGCAGCCCAGCCAGAGCAGGTACTCGCGGTAGAACGGGATGCGGAAGCACACCGAGGCCGCCAGGTGCCGGCGGTTGCTCATCGGGATCATGTCGTGGAAGGCTGATCAAGAGCACCGTTAGTCAGTCACATCAGCACAACCCCACAGTTACATGGAGCAACGTACAGGGCTCCGAGGCGCCCGAGAGCAGCAAGCCGTGGTGCGCGGACGTGAGCCCATGCGGGTGCGAGCAGAAGATATACTGCTTGTCGGCGTCCATGGGCTGCTCGTACTCGATGGTGGCCGGGATGTTGTACACGTAGCGCTTGGTGAAGGCCGCGAACCACGGCCAGTAGCGCTCGCCCGAGAACTCGGCGCCGTCCAGAAACGACGGCAGGTACGCGCCCACGCAGACCGCCACGAGCGTCAGCCGAACACTCAGCTGCAGCGATAGACTCGCCGCCAGCACCGCCGCCGCTACCGCCAGCCCCAGCGGCCACGCGCGCTGCGTCCCTGCCTTCAGCGTCATCTGTTCCGAGGTATTAATTGGAAGAACACCTTTGACTAATGACGTGCGGTTGACGTCGAGGGCTCCGATGCAGACGTCGAAGGGATCAGAAAGCGGGATCAGATGGTTGGGAAGGTATGTTGTTTAAAACAGTGGGAGGGAGGCTGTTGGAAACGGGTATGAGTAACCTTAGGATACTGGAGTAACCGTAATAATGTGGTGTACCCTGGTTACTGTATGGGGAGCTGCTGGTGATGCCATTGCGTCTTGCGTCGCCGTTGATTCCCATAGACGGGCACCGCTGCCCTCCCGTCCACTTCCTGTGGTGCGTTCGCCTCGACGCCTTTGCGCTGGTTTAGCGCTGCCTTCATTGTCGTTTCTGACGTGCTGGCTGTGTACCCGTTCCTCCTCCTTGCGACCTCTGCGCGCCGACCGCTGGACCGCTACAGAGACGAGATGCAGCGCGCCATGTTCGGCTCGGCGGCCAAGGCCGCGCCGAGCCTCAAGATCATGTTCCTTGGCGCTCCTGGCGCCGGCAAGGGCACGTATGCCTCGCGCATCGCGCCCATGCTCAACATCCCGACCATCTCCACGGGGGATCTCGTGCGCTACGAGATTAAGAACAACACGGCACTCGGAGACAAGATCAAGGTGCAGTTGGTGCTTGCGTTTGGTGCTCGCTTTGGTGCCTCACTAACCCGTTCGTCATCTCGTGGTGTATCTCTGACGGCAGGACTACAACAACCGCGGCGCGCTGGTGCCTGATGAGATCGTCCTGGACATGGTAATGCAGGATACGCGCGGATGATTGCTCTCGCTGGCATGTTCATCGCTAACGCTCTGACGCCGCGCCGCCAGGTTGACAAGCGGCTTGCGCAGGACGATGCCAAGACGGGCTTCATCCTTGTACGTGGTCGGGTCGGCTGAACGGTGTTGATCTCCCAGTCTCTAACAGCATCATTACAGGATGGATTCCCTCGCAATGTCCCCCAAGCTGAAGCGTTCCAAAAGGTGAGCAGCTGAGCTCGAAGTCTCTCGCTCTTGCAGAGGTGAAGGAGGCGGTAGTGAGGTAGACGTTAACGTGCTGCCTGATATATGATCGGCGCAGGTGTCGGAGCTGGACCTGGTGGTGAACATCGACCTGCCGCAGTGGATCCTGGCGGACAAGATCAGCGGCCGCCGGTGGGTTGATCGCGCGGCTAACAGCGCGGGGTTGAAGGCTCACGCTGTGCGTTATCTTCTGTGGACAGCGTGTGCACCAAGTGCGGCTCGGGCTACAACGTCGCCTTCATCAACTCGGGCGAGTACTACATGCCGCCGCTGCTCCCCAAGGTGGAGGGCATCTGCGACTCGTGCGGCACGCCGTCGCTCGTCCAGCGCCACGACGACACACCCGAGGTCGTCAAGCAGCGGTAAGCTCTCTCTGTTAATGGCGGCTGCACAAGTGTGACAACCTCAAATAACGCGACTGATGCGATGCTCGCAGCCTGGACGTCTACAACGACGAGACCGCGCCGCTCATCGACTTCTACACCAACGTCGGTACGACTCGCTCGGTGCGCAGTACCTATGCTTGCTCAACGGGTACTGACTGACGATCTCCGCTACTGTCTACCAATCGAATGGCAGGCTGCCTTCGGACGTTCGAGGTCAAGAAGGGCCTCGCCGACCTGGACAAGCTCGTGAAGCTGATCAAGTCGGAGCTGCACGTGTAGACCGGCATCTGCTCACTCACCGCGAGGGAACAGAGCCCAGCGTTGTCGTCCCCCTCCCCTCCGCCAGCAGCTCAGTCCTAAATCCTTGTACAAAGAGCATTCGGCGACATTTGACGTACCGGCCAACGTTCCCTGCCCATGCGCAAGTGCATCTACTACACTCGATGGACTCCATTATCCGTGCAATGTTGGACGAATGAGGTGTCAGAGCGGACGCGGATGACGCGGTGGTGGTGGCACGTTGAAGCTCGTAATTCAATGACGTCAAACTCGGTCGCTCTCCAATTGTATGTGCTCTCCAACAGGAGGTTACGCTCTCTACAAGCGGTCAGCTAAATACAAGAGCACATCAAACGTCTGCATCCCCACAAGTTCAAGTGTGAGGATCAGAAGGAGACCACCGACGGCGACGACGATGATGCTGCGGCGAGCGGGCGGGTGGACGCCGCGCGCGCGTGTGATGGCCGCGCGGCCGAGCGCTCTTGGCATCCGGTTGATGGGCAGCGCCGCTGGTAGCGGAAGCGCGAAGGTGAGGCGTCTATTAGGTGTTGCTTCCAAGTGACAATGGGCTGACGAGAGCCTTGGTGCAGGGGCGGCGGACGGTCGAGATTGGCGGCGTGGTGGCGCCGGTGAAGGACGCCAAGGTACTTCTTCGTCAGTAGCGCGAAGACACCCACCGTATCGAGGATAATGTAGTGTTTGACGGTGCATTGTGGTGGCGCAGGCGATCGGACTCGTGCCGCGCGGGTACCTGCCGCCGTTCGCCGAGTCGCAGCCGATGTCGCAGGTAAAGCAGTTTATCCCATGCGTTTTCGTGTTACCACATCACCATCGCTAACCAGTGCGCTGGCCTTTTAATTAGGAGCTGCTGGGGCATCTCCGGTGGATGCTGCAGAAGGATCTGCTGAGCCAAGACATGTTCCTCATCGGGTACGCTCCATTCTGCTGATGTGGACGTCGACTGTATTCCCTTCCCAACTGCTTCTGGTCCGTGCTGCAGCCCTCCAGGCGCGTCCCGTCGCCTGCTTTCGATGCGCTTCTGCGAGCTCCTCAACAAGGAGGTCGAGTACGTCGCCATCTCCCCCGACACGACCGAGTCGGACTTGAAGCAGGTAGGAGCGTGTGCTGTGGTCAAGTGTGACCGTCGCCGTCGTGATCACTGAACTGACATGGATCTATCATCGTCCCTCACAACTTTAGCGGCGCGAGATTGTTGACGGCGCGGCTATCTTCACCGACCAAGCGCCCGTCCGCGCTGCCATCAATGGCCGCGTGCTGGTCATCGACGGTGCGTCGCTGACGTACAATCACAAGTGAGATCTGTTGCGCCTCGAAATTAACACGTCGTGTAACCCGACAGGTCTGGAGAAGGCGGAGCGGAACGTCCTGCCAACGCTGAACAACCTGCTTGAGAACCGCGAAATGTCGCTGGACGACGGGCGGTTCTTGATGAAGGCTGAGAGGTACAGCGGCGACTTCGCAGCAGTCTTACCTGGCTTTCACACCGACTTCTAATGGGCGCCTGTCGATGTTTTGATCCAGTTACGATGCGCTGCTGGACGCTGGGTACTCTCGTCGAGACCTGGACGCGCAGAAGCTCGTGCGCGTGCACCCTGACTTCCGGGTGATCGCGTTGGGTCTTCCTGTTCCCCCGTATCCAGGCCGCACACTCGACCCGCCCCTGCGCTCGCGCTTCCAGGCACGCAACGTCCGCCCGCCCTCTCCTGGGACGCAACTTGAGGCGCTGGTGACCATTGCGCCGTCGGTGACCATCCCGGTCCTGGAGCGGCTCGTTGGCATCCGAGAGGCTGTGAATGTCATCGAGGCGACGACGCAAAGCACTGGGTCGTTTGGCCAGCAACGCATGCCTCACTTTGACTACCTGTCGATAGCGCACTGTGCGCAAGTGCTCGACAAGTTCCCTGACGCGAGCATCGCTAGCATCGTCCGTCGAGTGTTTCCCGTAACACCGGAGGTTTTTGGAGTCAAGGGGGCATCCAACTGCAGCACACTTGACCGAGTACTGGACAAGTTCGCGTCTGACCAGGCGACCTCGAAAGTGCAGTACATCATCGATCAAGTCGCCAAGCACTCGCCAAATGATACCGTCGCCACTGCCACGTTCTGTGTGACGTCTCACGAAGGCAATGACGGGACAATTAAGGAGATTCAGCTCCCATGTGGAGCATCCACGCCCCACAATGGCCCAATACGAGGCTTCTACGAGACCGCCAAGCTCCGCTCCATCCTGTCAGACATGACCCAAGACCATGCTGCTGGGAGCGACCTATGCATTTTGGGCACCAAGGGTAGCGGCAAGTCGGATCTCGCACGTTTGTTCGCGCATCGACTCGGGTACCCGACGGAGCTGTTCAGTCTCTTCAAGGACATGACTGCTCGGGATCTGCTGCAGCGTCGGGCGACGGACTCGTCAGGAAACACGCGATGGGAGGACAGTCCCCTCATCCATGCCGCTCGGCGTGGCCACGTCGCTATCTTGGACGGCGTCCACCGACTCGGAAGCGACAGTCTGGGCGTTCTTCAACGGCTCATCCAAGACCGCGAGATTGATCTGGCCGATGGCACCAAGCTACTGTCCAAGGAGAGGTATAACGCGATGGTTCGGGAGGTGAACGCTGGCGCTGAGGACGTGGAGGGGTCGGCGACGCTTTCAACCTCCCGCATCTTCCCGATTCACCCGTCGTTCCGGATCATTGCGATCGCTGAGGCGGATCCGTACAGCTTGAAGTCCGCGACCGCAATGCCGGGCAAGGAGCCGACGTCTGCATGGCTCAACTCGGAGAGCATCGCCATGTTCAGCTTCCACCACCTGCCTGAGCTCAGTCGGCAAGAATGCGAAGAGATCGTTTGTCATATGTACCCGGACCTTCCTGCCAAGACCTCACGGTGCGTACAACATGCGTAGTGTTCGGTTCTCACTGCGCAAGACTCGACTGGCTAACTGTTTTCGTGTACGCGCACCGCCCTGTGCGCTATGCAGGGCGCTGCTTTCGTTTGCTGACAAGTTGCGAGATGCGAAGGAACGCAGCAATGAGCCCGACTACCTGTCGTTGACTCTGTCGCTTCGCCAGCTCCTGCGCGTTTGCCGCCGCTTGAACGCTTACCCGAGCCAGTCGTTCGATGACTTGCGCTTGCTGTTGCATGACACGCTGCTCACACAGTTCCTGCCGTCTTCGTGCGCGCGCCTGGTCGACTCTCTTCTGGACGAGAGCGATGTTCCTGCCGAACGCAAGGCGAGTGCAACGATGGCGATTGATTCGACCGGTCCAAGCGGTACGTCTGTAGTAATATGCTTGACAAAGATGAGAGACGAAGGGCAACCTGATCTGATCTCTTGTGCTTCGTGATGCCAATATTGACGGGTGCAGATGAGATCCGACAGGAGAACGATCGGCTCTTCATCGGCGACATCTCGTACCCGTTGCAGAAGCCGTCCAACCCGGAGCTGGTTCCACAACCGCATTTCTTCGACATCCCGAAGCACACGGCGACCATGAAGGACATGCTGCAGGACGTCGCGTCCGGACAGAAGCATTTGCTGCTCATCGGCAACCAGGGTGTTGGCAAGAACAAAGTGGTGGACCGCCTTCTGCAGCTTCTCCAGCAGGAGCGCGAGTACATCCAGCTTCATCGCGATGTACGTGCCAAGCTGGGTGCTGAGTGCTTGGACTACCTCGAGACGATGATGACCGTGGTGTTTTATCAACTCTTGTGACAGACCACCGTGCAAACACTGACGCTTGTACCAACGCTCGTCGATGGCAAGATCGTGTGGGAGGACTCGCCGCTTGTGCGCGCGGCAAAAATGGGTCGCACGCTTGTCGTGGATGAGGCGGACAAGGCACCGCTAGAGGTGGTCTGCGTGCTCAAAGGGCTGATCGAGGATGGCGAGATGCTTCTGGTACGTTCAAGCAACCGTCCTGGAATCGTTCACATGCGCGGTTTGCACCAGCTAACTGTTGTATCATCAATACAAACAGGGAAATGGGAAGCGCTTGGTCGACCCCACTAAAGTCGCTCTGGAGGACTACGAGAAGGACCAGGTGATCCCGCTGCACCCCAACTTCCAGATGTGGGTGCTGGCAAACCGGCCAGGCTTTCCTTTTCTCGGCAACAATTTTTTCCGCGAGATTGGCGACATCTTCGCCAGCCAGTACGTTTGTCCTGCAATACCGACCGAATCAACGGCTTCGTCTCTTGAGCAAACGCCCTAACGGTATTGAGTGTACTCTGTGCCAGTGCCATCGACAACCCGGACGAGGAGTCCGAGCTCGAGCTCTTGCGGGCATACGCGCCAACAGTGCCGACTGAAATCCTCCGCCGCCTGTGCCACGCCTTCGCCGAGCTGCGCGAGCTGGTGGAGCAGGGCATCATCACGTACCCATATTCGACGCGTGAGGCCGTGGCGGTCGCCAAGCACTTGGAGAAGTTCCCGAACGACGGCATCACCTCCGTGCTGGTACATGCATCGATGGTTGACGTCTGACCAACGGGAGAGCGCTAACGTGGTTGATGATGCTAGGAAAATGTGCTGGCGTTCGATGCGTACGACCCCAACATGCGGCAGCAGCTCTCGGAAGTGTTTTTGAGGTACGAGTGGGTTGCATTGCGTCCGTGATAGCGCTTTCTGTTTCACGTGCGAGGAGAAAAGGACGTGGTGTTGACGGATGAATGCGCGCATTCGATGTGCCTTGTGTCTCCTTTCTCCTCCGCGTAGAAACGGATTGACGTAGATGTGTACCAAGCCCGTAGCGATGCTGGGGACCCTTCTAGACCTCGGCTAGCTCGCCCATGAATCAACACCTCACACCTGTGCTCTGTGTGTGTCCGCTATGTGTATTTGCTTTTACCGCTCCGTGACAACAACAGCCACGGCATTCCGCTGAGTGCGTCAGGAGAGGACTTCAGTGTTGGCATCACGCTCGCCACGCCCAAGAAGCTCCCGCCCACGCGCGACACTGAGAAATGGCACTGGGACGCTGAGAGCACGGTGCGTCTCTCGTTTGACGGCAAGAAGAAGGGAAGGAAGAAGGACAATGCGTCACATCTTTTCCGGGCAGAGCTCAAGCGCCGGCAGATCTGGCTGGACCCACCGACCAAGCGGAGCTTCGCTGTGCAGCAGCACCGCCTGCAGCACTTCACCGAGCAGCTCGCGTCGTTTCGCGTCCCTCTGACTGCGAGTCGAGAACAGGCGGCGCACGCGCTCGCCGTGTTCCCCGACGACTCTGTACACGGTAAGTCTTCACTTGTTCAACCCGCGCGCTAGTAGACACAGAACTAACTGCTGTGCTCTCCACTCACCCACATAGTCTTGACGCGGAGTCCCATGAGCTTGCACAGCTTCTCCAACGTCGAGAGCGGAACCGATAGGTACATGTCATCACCCAAGTTAGGATGGCTGTTATGTTGGTGCTCCACACTGACGGCTTTCTCCTTCATGCTTGATGGCAGAGCGCATCGGGTGCTGGAGCTGGAGAGCCAATACATGCGGTGGGAGACCAGCCCGGTGCTGGTCAATCTCGCGCACCAGCAGGAGCTCGCCGTCTTCATTCCGTCAACAGGCAAGTCGCTGCTCAACCTCACTGTATACACCTCGCAGGAAGCTTCAAGACTGACCGATTGGTGTCTCCAATTCGCACAGGGTTGACTATTTTCATCAACCCGCAGGAAAACGCCGATGGGCGGGCGAGGTGCTTCTCGCTTCCTGACGGAGCGTTGGACGGCCAAGTGCACCAGCAAGCTGGGAGCCCCACCAAGGCGCACCCGTTTGCCAAGTGGTTCGGTAGTGGCAGCGCCTCACCTTCGTCATCGTGGCAGGTGGTCGCGGACCCCTCAAGTGACGACGGCTTCTTGGTGCGATACCAGCTCGGCGGGAGCATCTTCCAGCTCATCGACTTCCGGTCGAACAGCTTCTACTCGATGGACTTGGGCAGCCAGAACGTCTATGGTGGTGCGCAGGATGAACAATCGTCGCTTTTGGAGGAACTGACGAACGTTCAGCAGCTCGGCAATGGCGAGTGGCTGTTGAGGACGACGGACGAGTCGGTGGTGTACTCTCTCCAGCGTGTGGACGAGTCCGAGTTTGTTCTGAAGCGTGCAGCAGTCGAAAGTTCGAGCACAGACTCACGGTCGTCGCTCTTTGCTGGACGCTCATTCGGTGTCCATCGCGACGCGTTCCTGCAAGAGGTCTCCTCCGATGATGGCCGCGTCAGGAGCGCACTTCGTGAACCTGCCGACGCTCGAGACGGGATGCTGCGTGCGTGGAACAACGATGAGCATGTCATCAACACCAGCGTATCGTCTGATGGATTCGTCGTTGACCTGGAGCTGACGTCGCCTCGCGATCAATCGACGAGAACGGTCGTGGTCGACGCGTGTCATATCGATGAAAGAACATCCGAGCTGTCACCAATGCCTCGGGTTGTCGGTGTCGCACAGCTTCACAACAACGGGCAGCACCCGATCACGCTTCACGAGGACGGCAACGTTCGCATCTGGCAGTTTGAACAGGCGGCGCTGGATCGCGACCTGAAGTTGTGGAAGCAGCTCGTGGGCTTCTCGGATCTCGATGGGCCTCACAACAGATCGGGTGCTCTCGAGCTCAAGCTCAACGGTAAATCGCCCGAGTCGACGCCGCGTACGGGGCTCGATGCACCGAAATACGGCAAGGAGGACCCGAAAAACGATCCGCACGTGGGTGGGAACATGTGGGCAGGCGGCACTGGTGGTTCGGATACGGCAGGGCTTGGCGGCCGCGGCGGCCCGTACCGGCTTGACAAGGGCCACCCCATCAGCCAGGTCTCCCAGGAGAAGAAGGACGAGGTGTCGGCGGCCACTCGCGCCAAGGCGCGCGCGATGGCGGAAGAAGCGCTGGCTGCGAGGCTGGAGGAGATCGACATGAGCGAACGGGAGTGGGCGACGTACCAGCGGTACGTCGACAGGGTGGAGCCCGAGATCGCGCAGCTCCGCGCGATCCTGGGCAACCTCGAGTCGGTCGAACAAGAGCGTAGTTGGCTCAAGCATCAGTCGAGCGGCGAGCTGGACGATGCTAAGCTGGTCGACGGCGTGGCGGGTGAGCGGCTCGTGTTCAAGCGCCGCGGACAGAGCGACTCGCCGTTCGCGAGCCGTGCGCAGAGCCACCTGCCCAAGCGTCTGCTATTTGTGATGGACGTGAGCGGCAGCATGTACCGGTTCAACGGGCAGGACGGGCGGCTGGAGCGCATGCTCGAGACGTCGCTCATGGTCATGGAGAGCTTCGCGGGCTTCGACAAGACGCTCGAGTATTCGATCGTGGGCCACAGCGGCGACTCGCCCGACATCCCGTTCGTGGCGTTCGGGGAGCCGCCGGCCGACCGCAAGCAGCGACTCAAGGTGCTGCAGAAGATGGCGGCGCACACGCAGTACTGCGCGAGCGGCGACTACACGGTGGAGGCGGTCGCGCGCGCCGTCAAGCGCGTTGCCGAGCAGGACGCGGACGATTACTACGTGCTGGTGGTGAGCGACGCCAACCTGGACCGGTACGGCATCCGGCCGGCGCGCATCGGCGAGCTGCTGTCCGTCGACCCACGCGTCAAAGCGCACGCCATCTTCATCGCGTCGCTGGCCGACGAGGCCGAGCGCATCCAGCGGCAGCTGCCCGTCGGCAGGGGCCACGTCTGCCTCGACACGGCCGACCTGCCGCGCACCTTCCAGCAAATCTTCTCGGCCGCCTTCCGTGGGTGATGCTGGTCTCGGATTGCGTGGAGGAGCTTAATTGGATCTGATAACCACTTTATTGGTCGGTGTGGATATACGAGGGTCTCGGTGCTACTAATGGTGCGTGTCCGAATACTTTTGAGTGTTTGGCTAAAGTTGTTTGTGCAACATTGCTACGACGTTACAAAGATTGGTGCGCAACTTTAGCGTCGAGAAAGGGGGGAAGTGAGCAAGATCCTGTGTGTTTGGATCGGTCAAAGGAAGACGAGAAGCGGATCCGGCGAAGACAGCGGCCAAGTGAAGGTACTTGCGCGCTCCCTGGCGGCGACAGGGCAGGAGCTGAGGGTCTGAAGGGGGCGGAACGCGCTTTGGAACGTGCTTGCCTGCCTGCCGCTCTCTTCTGGCCGCTCCCCGCTCTGTTTTCGTGGTGTTATGGTGCTGTAGGTGCGGCCGATGTGGTGACC
Source organism: Phytopythium sindhum (assembly GCA_023334395.1). Lineage (NCBI taxonomy): Eukaryota > Oomycota > Peronosporomycetes > Pythiales > Pythiaceae > Phytopythium > Phytopythium sindhum. The sequence continues at coordinate 25,621 of JAASGW010000033.1, forward strand.
GATTGTTTTGCTTGATGCTCGTGGCGACAGATTGAAGAAGTATGAGCAGCACGGGCGCAGGGGTACGTTATTGATGTGTTAGGGTAGCACCAGTGCTCGAGTCGCTAACTTGGCGCATTGGTGTTGCTGTCTCTGCAGTACGACTACTCGGCGGGCACGTTCTCGCCGGAGGGCCGCATTTTTCAGGTCGAGTACGCGCAGAAGGCCGTCGAGAACAGCGGGTAACGCCCTTCGTCACTTCAATTGGCCGATGGGTGGCGCTGGAGTCGTGTTACTGACGGGTTATCGTGCTCTGAAGGACCACGATCGGCATCAAGTGCGCGGACGGCATCATCATTGGCGTCGAGAAGACGCTGCTGTCCAAAATGCTGGTGCCCGGCACCCACCGCCGCATCTACGCGATCGACCGCCACGTCGGACTGGTGCGTTGCTGAAGATCCTTCATGCTATAGACCCGTGCGTCGGCGACTCTGACCTAGTGCATGCCTGCTACTGCCGCAACAACACAGTCGATGGCTGGTCTGGTGGCCGACGGCCGTCAGCTGGTGAACCGCGCGCGCGAGGAGGCGCTGAGCTACAAGAAGAACTACGGCGGCCCCATCCCGCCCCATGTGCTCGCGGACCGCATGGGCCAGTTCGTGCACTACTACACGCTCTACGGCTCCATCCGCCCGTTCGGAACCGCCATCATGCTTGCCGGCTACGACGCGGACGAGAAGAAGCCCAGCCTGTACCTGGTCGAGCCGTCGGGAGTCACTTATGTGCGTCCGACGTGTCGGTCGTGGATGGTTCGCTAGGTCGAGCGAGTGCTGATCAACGTTGTTCTCTTGTCTGCTGACTGCTGCATTGCAGAGCTACCGCGGCTGCGCCATCGGCAAGGGCCAGCAGGCGGCCAAGACAGAGATCGAGAAGTACAAGCTCTTCGACCTGCCGTGCCGCGAGGCCATGAAATACGTCGCCAAGATGTGAGTTAGTTTTCTACGCCGTGATGCCATGCCATGATCTCATCTAACGCAAATGTCTTCCCCTCTACACAGCCTGCACACGCTGCACGATGAGGTGCGACACCCGTTCGAGCTGGAGCTGAGCTGGATCGGGGAGGAGACCAAGTGGGAGCACCACCTGGTGCCGGACGCCCTGCGCGACGAGGCCAACAAGTGGGCGATCCAGTCGATCGAGGAGGACGAGATGGCCGACGACGATGACGACGAGGAGTAGGCGCGTTCTCCCGGCGTAGATACGATTGACCGAGTGGTGAATGGGATTGACTCCCAGTCGCAAGAAAACGTAAGAGGTCGTGTCAGCTCACGTGTGGTCACAGCGAGCTCGAGGAAGCACTCGCCCGTATCATGGAAATGACACTGTTGAAGCGGGAACGCTGGTGACTCGGACTGTCGTCTGTCGTCTATCACCCCTGCAATGTGAAGCAGACTTCAGACGAGAAAGAAAAAGTCTATTGATTGGCGGGGGGACGCGATACCGTTTGCGCAACGTGCGATCTTGTGGCAAGGGTCCATGTCGATTGTCTCCTGCGCTGAGAAGACTCGTCGCTCACTAGCGACGGTTGGCTTCGCGCTGAGTCAAGCATGACGAGAGCCGCCAGCAACGCTTCCTGTTTGCTTGTAACTACGACCGTGAACATGACGAACTCGAGACCTAGCGACGACGTTAGAATAGATCGCGAAACGTGAGACCTGATGCAAAACTTCATCACCGAGCACGCTCGAATCCTCTCGTTGGTAAATTAGGACGCTCGCTGGAGCGGCGCCGACTCGACCCTTCTGTCTACTTACACTCCTACATGCAGTACTGTACTAGCGAAGGCTATAAATGCATCTAGCACCGAGTACGCAATGGGCAGTCCGAACAACATGCAGAGCACGAGAGAAAGACAATAGATAGACACCCCGCGGCCGCTCGCTGGGCGATGGCAGCCCACACCCTATAAATACGTAACTTAAAGCGCGCGCCGGCGCGCGCGCTGCTCCCTCGGCTCGAGACGAATCCTTCCGCACGACGGAGGCGGGAGGAGAAGACAGCGGGAAGACTTGGACCACCTCACCCCACTCAGCGACAGGAAATCACGTCATCGACGGGCTGGAAGCGGTTGCTGGAACTTCCAGCGGAGAAGGAGGCTGAGGACACATACGAGCTGTCGTACGTGCTGCCCGCGGAGCCGTGCGGGTGCAGCGCGTACAGCCGCCGGTCCATCTCGCGGTACATGATGACGCTCCACTTGCACTCGCCCGAGCAGTAGCAGTCGACTTGGTCGTCCGTGATCTGCAGCGAGAAGAAGGACACGCCGCAGTTGCTGCACACGAGCGGCAGGCCCGAGACCGACATCTCGCGGGACGCGCGGCGACTCAGCCCGAAGCTCGACTCGTCGTACTCGGTCGCGGCCATGTACGCGAGCGCCTCGAAGTCCACGACCTCGTCGGTCCAGCCGCTGGCGGCGCAGCGCGGCGACAGGTCCTCGTCGCTCTCTTCCACGTCGAACTCGGGCGCGGACGGAGACGCGACTTGCTTGGCGCGCCGCCACGGGAAGTCCGCCACGTCCAGGAAGCCCCAGTGTTTGTCGTGTTCGGACGTGTCGGAGGCCGAGCACGGGGAGGCGACCGCGTCGTCGCCGGCGGCGTCATCCTTGCGTCGCAGCCGGTGGCCGAACATGTGAGTTGATGTCGCGAACTGGCGGCGAGAGACAGCGGGCAGAGCCAATGCAGGCCGCTTCAACGTCGGCGCCGGAGTCAAATACAAAGGGCGGTCCTCGCACGCACTACGCCCCACGCAGCCAATTCGCAAATGGCGCCACCGCGCCGCCAGGCACGTGATTTTTTATTTATTTATTTCATTTTAGTGAAGGAGGGGTGATGGTTGTGCTAATCAAAGTATACACTTGGGGGTGTTTTGTGGAGCAGCGCCTCTTTTATTTTTCGATCTGTGCAAGATGGGTTGAGCCGCGGCAAGCAGCTCCACAACGTTCAAAATCTTATTTGCCAAAATCGTAAATAGGCAAGTAAGAAAGAGTTCTTTTCGCTCGGATAACACCAGCTGATCTTGTTCTTTTTCCTCGGTTTTTCATTCATGTTCTTCTTTTTTCCTTCTTCTTATTTCCCACCGCGTGTAGTGTTGTTCCTGTTTCCATTTGGTCGTCGCCGTCGTCTTATTTTGAGAGTGAAGTTTACTTGGACCAACCCAGTCTTCTCCTTCAAATAAAACTCGCGAAACCGTAGGTACTCGCGAGAGGGGGATGGGCGCCACCCCCTACATGAGAACCCGCTATTTTAAGTAGAACGGGCCAATCAGCACACGTCCCGCCGGAATTGACGCTGGTTTTAGCGGTCAGCGCGAGTCGAAACGTGAAACGTAAACCATCATTGTATGGTACAGTACGCCCAACATGTTGGTTTCAGTATATACTATGGTACTTTTGCGTGCGTCGCCACCCTTTCGCGCGCAAAGAAACGCCCACGACTTTCGACAGACGCTGGCGACAGACGGGGATGCCTGCCACGCGCTTCAACCTAGAAATTCCAACCACCAACAGCCCAAAGCATACCGTGCAGGACTGAGAGTTTGTACATTCGACCGCGTCATACAATGTTCAAGTCATCATCATGACTCAAGACACCGGCAAGGAATACGGTGCACAACAATCAGCAGAGACCAAGGCATTTTGTCCCATGCTGCGCCGTGCGAGCGCACCAGCAAACCCCGCGCGAGCGACGGCACGCCCCGAATCTTCCTTCCGCGAAATGAGCGCCGGGATTGATGAAGCGAGAGTCGTGGGTGTTGCGGTGGCCCGAGGATGCGCTCTCGCTCATTTTGTACGAGTGCGGAAGGAAGGAACGCCGGTGGCGCAGCAAGGATCGTGGTCCACCAGCCCGCCCACCCGCTCGCGGTCGCGTCGCGTTTTGTATCGTAAAGCGATGGCGCGCTTAATACATGAATCGATACGGCGCGCTGGCGGTTTAAATCTACTGTACATTGTAGCATGTTCACTGGCGCATTTATCGTAAACGGTATCCAATGCCCACTGTATCAGCCGAGATCCCGATGGGAAGGAGCCGCTTGGGGACTCCCAATGGGAGAGGCTGAAGCACGGAGAGCTCGACAGGAGCCGAGAATATCGAACCATCGAATGCGTTTGCTCGAGTCGGTCGTAGCGCAATACTACTACTGTAGGTACTGTATACTACTGGTACAATGTCAGTCAAAGATCACATTTTTCCCGCTCGGTCCATCTTCGCAAGGTGAATGGCTGGCTGCCCGGCGCCGCGTCCTGACCGAACAGTCCGCTGTCTGGTTGGTACCGTAAATTTACTCTGTGCTATATAGAACTGTATTGGAACTTCTCTCATGATATTCATGATGTGTATGATACCTTCCGTCACTAAGATCACCCACTTCCGACGCTTGAAGGCACGCACTTGTACCGTATAAAGCAATTGATCATGCTCGCCACCGCGACTTGTATGCGCCCGATCGGCAAGGACCAATTAACAGGGCGGACTGCACACGTCGCGGTACCGAGTCCGCGTGACTGCAAAGACACGGCGCCATGGGTGACTTGCTGACTGACTGGGCGCACCTCGGCGTGCACGCCACAATGCGCTCCATTGAACGCCTGCTGCGCCTGTGGATGACTGATGCATGCACATTTTCAACATGAAGAGCTGGTCGACTCGCATATTTATATTCACTCTCGGCGATCGCGCTGGAAGGAATCGGTGCGATGGGTGAGCAGCGGCGCGGGCTCCGTTCGCAAACTTGTTGCTGCCCGGCAACGACCGACTCATCCAGCCGTCCCTCAGCCGAAACGATCGGATGCCACGCGTCAAAGGAAATGAGATCGAGCGCGCGGCCGTTGGCGCTTGGCCGGTGACGGAATCGACGGCGGTTTACGCGCTAAACGCGACGCTATATCGCTGTCGTCAGGGCACAGCGCGGGGGTTGCGTTTCGCAGCCACGAACAGGCCGTCAACCGTGAGTACGCGCGGGAATGAAATGCTGCTCGGGGATCCAGACGCGCGCCCTTCCACCTGCCTGCACCCTATTCTGCTCAAGACGAACACGACCTGCAGGCGGCGGATCAGCCCACACGCACGTGTATGCACAACTGGCGCATCCTCGCCGCCGGCCTGGTCATCGTAGGACGCGAATGCTGATATTCACGGCGCCTTCAAGTTGGCAGGAGCTGCTTCGAGCCAAGCCCAACTTGGCGGCTCGAAGTGAAGTAAGCCGCACGAATGAACCAGCGCATCCCTCAAAGATCTCGTCCCAGAGCCCCAGACTCGAGCCGGCTCACGGCTCGGCTTGGCTCGTTTCGGCTCGTTTGATGACCCCGTCAAAGCCGATAGAAACGCTTCCTCCCTTGCTTCCCCTCGCTTCATCATCTTGATTTTTGTATGCAGCGACGGGATACCCTCTAGACCGAATATTGGGTTTGAAAAACGCGGGGAAACTATGGCGCCACCGCTGTCCGCGTCGGCGCCGGCGTCGGCGGCCACAGCGCTGGGCGGCCGCCCACGCAGTTCCAACCTCACGCACGAGCAGAAGCGGCTCATCTGTTTGTATGCGCGGCAGCACCCGAAGGAGACGCAGGCGCAGCTGGCGCAGTGGGCCAAGGGGCAGTTCCAGCTCGACCACGTGCCGTCGCAGGCCACCATCTCCTTCATGCTCAAGAAGCGGCAGCAGTTCGAGCTCATGGCCGGCGAGGAGCTCGCCAATAAGAAGATGCGCACAGTCAAGCACCCGGAGGTGGACATGGCGCTGGCCAACTGGTTCCTGCACTGCCAGGCGCGCCAGGTCAAGCTCCCGGGTGAGCTCATCCGCTCCAAGGCGCGCGTGTTCTTCGACCTCATGGTCGGCCGCCTGCCGTCCGCGGCGGCCAAGGACCCGCCGCAGTTCTCCAACGGGTGGATGCACTCGTTCATGAACCGCCACGGGTTCTCGAGGTCGACGAGGAAGCCCAAAGCGTCCAGTGATGCGACGGTCTCGTCGGGGAGCGAGCCGAGCCCCCAGCCAGAGATTGTCAACAAGAACGACCTGCAGACAGCGCTGGAGGGCGTCGCACACACGGACGTGTACTGGCTGCATGAAACGCGACTGCTCTGTTCCTTATGCCCAGAGAGGCAAGCGCAGACGGACGGCAACAGCCAGAAGCGACTCTCCATGCTGCTATGTGTCAACAGCGACGGCAGCGACCGGATCAACCCGCTGCTTGTCGGCCAGGAGTCTCTGGACATAGCGGATCTACCGCACGAAACAGCGCAAGCGGTGCAGTACGCGTGGAATCGGCGTGCGTGGCTCGCGCCGCTGCTGATCCGCGACTGGCTGCTGGCCTTGGACTGGAAGATGCGCGTCGCCGACCGACAGATCGTCGTGCTCGTCGACTCAGTTGCTGCGACAGCGATGCAGAAGATCAGCCTGACAAACGTGACGCTGCGGTTCATCTCAGCTGCGATGCGCAGCTTCTTCGTGGCGCCGCTGGAAGCTAGGATTATTGGCACGGTGAAGCGGTGGTATCGGCATGCATACCTCAACCACGTGCTGGACCAGCGTGATGACGGACATCCGAACATCTACGATGTGGGCATCGCCAAGGTCATCGAGTGGGTTGCCAACGGTTGGCAGCAAGTGCCGCGGGGTTGTATCGGCTTGGGCTTTGCTCAAGCAGGCGTGCTTACAGATCCTTCGGTCCTCTCGGAGCAGGAGGCAATTGAGATGGCGCCACGAGCGGAAGAGAAGATGGACGCTCAGATCCAGACGCTTCTCAAGCGGCTAAAACTGCACGACCCGATGCGACTGGATGAGTTCATCTTCCCTCTCGCGGAGCACGTCGAGGAGGAGGAGCTCACTGACGAGGACTTCGCAGATTCAGGGCTGCACGCTACCCACGGGACTGGCGCGAGTGTTGATCCTGCAGAGATCGAGGAAGCGGCCCAGCGACTAGCAGAAAGCGAGAGCATCCAGCCGCCCGCGCCAGTTCGAGCACCAACCCTGCATCCTAACCACAATTCGAGGTCGTCCGTTGTAGTCGCTGCGCATCCTCCTGCCGCCGGTGATGTTGGAGCTGCCAGTGTCGTGCTCCCGGAGACCGAGTTGCTGACGTGGACCGAGTCGCATCAACGGCCAGTGGTGCAAGCGCCCGTCGACGACGTGCAGGCGTTGCAGCGAGTGATCCAGCTCGCTCGTGAGATGCGCTGCGATCCGTCGGTCACGCTCGAGCTGAACCGCATGCTGCTGGAGCGGTCAGGCTCTCATTCCACGATCGGCACGCGCACTGACGTGGCACCGCAGCCGCCAGCGCGGCCCGCCGGCGTCTGCCGCTTCACGTTTGGCGCCTCAACACGCCGCGTCGTGTGAATTGGATGGCTGTAAGGTGCTCTAGGACAGCTACGGGATGCATTAACGCTGGTATTTACTGCAGAGTGAGTGAAGTTGTTGTTTTTGCTAGTCGTTATATTATCAGTCGCGTGTTCCATTGCTTGTCAATTCTGTACTGTAGCTGAAACAGGTTGACACACACTTCAATGTCACTAAAACCTATTCCCTCGTTAGACTGACATGCTACTTTAATATACTAACATTTAACTGAAACTGAGCCGTTATCGATAACGTTTGGCGCTGCCACCAGATTGAAACGCAACGCACGAACATGACGGACGTGCAGGTCGAAGTGCCCGCCGCCAACGGCGTCGCGCAGGCGAACGACTCGGCTCCCGACCGATCGGACGATGTAGACGTGTGGGCGACGGACCTGAGCGACCGCGAGCGCATCCCGGGCAGCGCGCTCGTGCCCGGGTGCGTGTCCTGGTCGGAGGACGGGCGGCTGGCCGTCGTGTCGGACGCGAGCGTCATGATCGCCACCTTCATGAGCCGCGAGCTCGAGATGTACCTGCAGCAGAGCCCCGCGGTCTCCAAGAGCTTCATCTTTCCGCCGGATTCGACCGCGGGCGAGCGCCTACCGTTCCCCATCCCGGTCTTCCGCGAGGTAAGCGGCGTCATGTGTGCATGAAGAGAGTCTTCACTAGTTTTTGACGGTGCTGCTATTGGTGGACGACACAGCCTACGGACGAGCGCATTCCGTCTGGAAGCGTTACATACCTGCTATTGAACGACACCAACCGCCACCAGCACAACCCGAAAGAGCTGTCGCTGGCCAAGAACGACGGCAGGGCGTTCTTGAGCGCCACGTGGGGTCCCCGCGGCTCGGGGCCGAACGCGTCCTGCGCCATGCTGGTGCTCGCGTCGTCCGCGCGCGTCAGCCTTCATTTCGCTTCCAGCTTCGAGATGAGCTGGAAGGAGGTCGCCGTGTTCTCGGAGAAGCTCTACGGCTTCTTCAGCAGTCACAACTTCATGAGGGCGACTACTCAGACGGCCAACGAGAACGGCGACGCTGCTAGTGCCGGGGCAAAGGCGAAGAAGCGGCGACGCTTGGCCGGTGATGCCATAGCGAGCGTGGAAGAAGGCAACTCTATGGTGGAATACGCGCACAAGTGTGCGATGCTGAGCACGCTCGCGACGGCGTGGTCGCCGTTCGTCATGGCCAAGGACACTCGGGAGCTCACGTCCCTTATCGCGTTTGCTGGGCGCAAGGCGTGCACCGTGTGGGCTTACCCACTGCCAGCGTTCGAAGCGAACGCAATGGCGAACGGAGGCAACTCGCTATTGTCGTCGGAGCCCGTGATGTGGGTGGACACGGAACGATACGGCTGGGTGACGACGAGCGCGTGGCAGCAGATGCACTTCAACCGCGCGGCGCCGACCGAGCATCTCGATCTCGCGCTAGGAACCTCAGAGGGAAACGTTTTGCTCTGCACCGTCCCTGTTTCAACGGGAGTGTGCAGGAAGAACGGGTCGGATACGACTGTACCATCCCCGCCGGTCGCACTTGCGCCTAGCCGCGTGATTGTGGCGCCGCATGCACAGCCAGTGTTCCAGCTTTGCCTCGGCAGCCTGTCGACGTACAGCAACAGCAGCACGAACGACCTGGTGGTCGCGTCTGGCTCGACGATATCTGTGTGGAACGTCAAGAAGAAGCGTCCGCAGCTCTCGCGCAAGTGGAGGGCGCATAAAGGCAATATCACCAGCGTGGTCGTCGACTACTTCGGGTCGTCGATCCTGTCGTCGGGCGTGGACGGCGCCATCAAGGTTTGGGACAAGGACACAGGCGCCAAGATCATGTCGAACGAAGAAGCTGTCAAGCCCGGCGGAGAAGTCGGTGAATCACGAGGACAGGGGGTGACCGGCAGCAGCAGATATCCGGTGTTTGGCCTCGCCGTTTCTCCCAGTTCGGCCCAAGTCACGTGCGTGTACGTCATTCCTCCGGCTGCGCGACCGAACCGCAAGTCGCAGGCGGATATCTCGTACAGCCGCGTCTCCAGCTCCCTCGAGTACCTGCCGTCGCCGTGGATGCGACGCCCCGAAAAGGAGTTCGTGACCAATATCTGCCGCATACTCGAGGAGCGCGGGTCCGCCAGTTCGTTCACTGACGTCGTGTGGTTCTGCCACAAAGACAACGCGGCGCTGTTAGCGCTCCACGAGTCGGCCGACGGCGTGCTCCCGACGCTGCTGAGCAAACTCGCGACGAGCGCTGGAGATGGTAGCAACGGAGTTCCTGTTGTCGGACCGGATGCGGCCAATCTGTCCAAGAGACCAGTGTACTTTGCACTGTGTAGTGCCCTGGTAGAGCGCCACCTCAACCCGAGGGCAGACATCAGCGCTGGTTCGCCCGTGCTGCTACAAGCAGCGTTCCTGTTGCTCACCAGCATCGAGCCCATCCCTGTGCACGCGCCTGAGCACGCCGAGACGCTCGAACGCGTGCGCCGCGAGCTGCTCGTCTACTGGGCGCAACGCTGCTTGACTGAGCTGATGAGCTTGAGCGCAAAGAGCGATGCCGATTCGCTGGCGACGTTCCTGGAAGGGTTCGAGAAGGATCATGTGAGCGCATTGGTGATGGCAGACTTCCTCTCCGTGCAGCCCGCGCCGCTGAAGCCCGCAACGGAGAAGCTGATCACAGCGATCTACTCGGAGCTCGCGTCCGAGGAAACGCAGACGAAGTGGGAGGCTTTTGTCAATGATACGAAGCGAGCCCCCTCCTCCCTTGAGCAAACGTCTTTGGTGAAGCCTCCGGTGCCGCCTCCGCGTGAGAACTGTTTCATCTGCCAGAAGCCGGTGCCGTTCGGCGAGTTCGAACAGCAGTGCGAGTCGTGCCACGCGCAAGACCGCTGCTTCCTGTCGTTCCGCGTCATGTCGTCCATGGACTCGTGGAAGTGCATGGGATGTGGCGCGCTCGCGAACGAGATCAACTTCTTGAAGGGGGCGGTCCCATTTTATTTGTCGTGTGACGCTAAAGCTGACACGGCAAGTTCGGACTCGACAGCGAGCACAAGCGCTGCGAGCATGATGTGCCGCCTGTGCGGCAACTACTGCAGCTTCTTCAAGTACTAGCGCGTCAAGAACGTTTGATACCATCTACTGCTGCTGGAAGACGACACCAACATTTATGTCGAACGTCCCGCGTTCGTTCCGAGAGATGGCAAGCAGCGCCGGCGACGGCGCGTACGCCCAGACAAACGCGCGCGTGGCGTTGTCCACGTGGGAAACGAGCTCCAGCTCGGCCGAGAGCACACCGTACTCTAGCACCAGCTTACCATTCGCGTCGCGACGGACCTGCAGCGACGAGAAGTACTCGGGCGACGACTGCGCGACGTAGTTGCCCTCGAGCGCGGCTTGCTCGTCGGCAATGAGCGGAATGTACGCCGGGTTGTCCCAGAACCGCAGACCGCACGCCGGGATGCCGTCCAGGATGGGCACAAGCTGATCGTTGTCTCGCCACATCCGGTAGCTGAAGTCGAGGATGTCCTTGGGCACATCGAGGAAAATGCCCATGACGTACGACCGGATGTGGTCCAGCGGGTACGACAGGTGGCCGTCGGGCGTCTGCGTGTTGCTGACGAGCACGACGCCCAGCTCGGCGTCGGGGGCGAAGCCCGTGCGCGTGACGTGGACGGTCGTGTCGCCGCTCTTGTCGAAATACGCGTGGCCCCACTGTGCGTGCCCCACGTAGTCGAAGCCGTAGCCGGATGCGAGCGTGTCGCCGTCCAGGTTGTACTGGTGGCCCTCGATGGCAAACTCGTCGCGGAACTCCTTGTTGACGGCGTATTTGCCCGTCACCATCTCGGCGATGGTGCTCGTCGAGTTGAGGATCGCGACGCCGTCGACGCTGCCCTTGTTGAGGATCAGCCGCAGCAGCGTCGCCAGGTCGTCGGAACTCGAGAGCACCGAGCCAGCAGCGATCTTCTTGCCCTGCCCGTTGGCGACGAGCTGCGCCTCGGGGTCGTCGACTAGGCTGTAGGGCCCGAACTGCTTCCCACCGCACAGGAAGTGACCAAAGGCCGTGTTGTCGTCGCCCTGGGCGTCAAATGCCGACGCGAAAGTGCGCGTCATACCCAGCGGCTCCCAGACGCGCTGCTTGAGGAACTCGTCCCACGGCTGGCCGGTCACGGCGCGGATGACCTGTCCGAGGATGGCAAAATTGGAGTTGGAGTACTCGTGCCCGCCGCGCAGCGAGTGCACGGGCTCCATGAAGGCGAGCGCGCGCACGAGGTCCTCGTCCGTTGGGTAGAGGCCGAAGACGAGTCCGATGTCCGGCAGCTCGTTGAGCCCCGAGTTCATGGCGCACAGGTCGCCGATGGTCACGAACTGCTCGGCGTACTTGTCGAACAGCGCGAACGACGGCAGGTGCTGCTTGACCGGGTCCGTCCAGGCGAGCCTGCCCTCCTCCACCTGACCAAGCAACAGGGAGACGTGAGTGCGATGCTCATCCCAAGAGATAGAGGAGCGACAACGCACTAGGATGGCGAGGCCGATGGCGACGAACGTCTTGGACACGGAGCCGACCTGGAAGAGCGTGGAGCTGTCGACGGTGCTGGAGACATCGTCGCCCTGGCACAACGCATAGTCACGTGAGTCTGCCCGCCTTGCCACCTTGCTCGGTAACTCCAGGCGCCGTCTCACCTTCCGGAGCCCGTAGCCCTTGCTCAGTACCACCTATCAAAGCAATAGTGCCGTTTTCCCAGTGCTAGACCCTATCGCAAGAGCAATATAACGTTATGACCCACGCACCTTGTCCTTGTAGACGATGGCGCCACTGGCGCCGACGCCGCGCTGCTCGGCCTTGGCGAACTCGCGGTCGAGAAACGCGCTGGCCTCGCGCACCTTGGTCTCCAGCGAGCGCCCGGCCTTGGGGAACGCGCCCGCGCGCGTGTACGCGTCGACCTGCGCCTGCAACCGCGCCTCGTGCGCCTCCGTGAAGCTGACGGTCCCGCGCCACGGGTCCATGCGCGTCGGCATGATGCGCGCGTTCGTCAACGTGGACGCCGCCAGGACGAGCACGCAAGTCGCCAGCCACCCGCGCATGGTCACTGAGCGGACACTCTAGCAGGTGTCGAGAGGTGGGGCGAAGGAGAATGAGCCGTCAATGACGCCGGCGGAGAGGAATGAAGTGACTGCATGCGTCCGAGGTGATGGATCAAGAAGAACACGCATCAAAGTGGATGCGATGCACATCATCTCGAATACAAGACCGTCGTGTATTTTAACGCGTTGAGGTGCCCAACACCTCTTCAACAAGGTATAGCAGTCCGTCGACAGCATAGAGAGCTACTGCTGATGTCCCTGATGTCTTACGCCTTCTTGCAGAGTTTAGCCGCTCTGGAGCCGATGGCCTGGTCGATGAGCTCGCCCATGCGGCGGATGGTGGCCTCGCGATACTGCATTCGAGGGTCAGCACTGTCATGGTAGGAGAGCGCGTACAGACCGCGTACCTGTGCGAAAGTGATGACATGGGCGCCGCTGTCGATGAACTCGGCGAAGTGCATCTCCATCTCCTGCTCCATCGCGTCGCCGTACTTGAGGTACCTGCCGCGGGCTGTCTGTTAGACGAGGACCATGCATCAAGGAGACTCACGCATTGACTCATGTACGCACAGGATGCTCATCGTGTCGTCCAGGAGAATCTACAGCATGCGAAGCACCATCGTCAGCTCAACTGCGTGCCCCCATTGAGACTGTAGTGACGCGCACCTTGCCGGAGCACTCCTTGTCGAACATGAGGAAGCACGCGAGGTAAAACAGCTCGGTCGGTTCCATACCGGACCGGTCGCTGCGCGCGCGGATGTAGCTGCTCTCGAACTCTTCGAACGAGACGGCGCCATCCAGGTTGTCGTTCACTTGCCAGATGAGGTCGTCCGCGTAGCTCTTGCCGAAGGAGGACACAGGGCAGCCCAGGCGCTCGTAGATGGCCTGCAGCGCCTTGGACCCGATCTGGAACCGCGAGGAGACGAGCTCGCGCCCGTAGCTGACCTCGTCCTGCAGTGTGGCGGTGAACTTCTCGCGCTGCCGCAGATAGCACTCGCGCTTCGCGGGCACGTCGGTCAGACTGCAGCGAGCGAGCGATCCTTTGGACTGGGGGGTACCACCACGGTGCATATTAACGCTGATGCTACGCAGAAGCTCGCAAGGACGCGTGTGGCTCTCTTACCGTTTGCGCGTTTGTTTCTGGGCGTCTTTCCTCCAGCTTCTGCATGAACGAAGGCGATGGGTGGCAGCGTTAGCACGACGGGCGAGGCACAAGTCAATGATCTCAGAGGGGAGAGAACCTCCAGCTTCTGGTTGATGCGCTGCAACGGGATGTCGAAGGCCAGCAGCCGAAAGATGCGCTGCAGCTGGATCTGCTCCTCAATGCTCGTGGCGAGCGAGACGGTCGGCGAGGAGGGCATGCTAGTTGACTGCACGTCGTCGACGACAACGAATCGAGAAGCTTGAGCTGGAAAAGCTGCAGGTATCTATTTATGTCGAGTACATGAGCAATTGTCCGTATGACGACGATACACCAAGCAATGGATGCACAATCGGTACAGTCATGGCGGCGACGAGCTAAAGAATCGACGCGACACTTGTTTCTCGTGATTCTGCTGCTCTGCTGCCAATTTACTCATCCATGTCGAGGTCCTTGGGCTCCTGTAGCATCCGCACAAGTATGAGCTCGATGCTTCGTACCAGCAGTTCAAAGATCGTCGACGTACCCGCGGCTCGACGTCCTCGCCAAAGTTGATGGCGTGGTCGACGTGCAGCAGCACCGTCTCGATGCTCTCTTCGTTGTTGATGTTCATCGGGACGAATGCCACCATGCTGTAGTCGTTGATCTATCGCACCAGCCACGTCAGACGTAAACCCATCGACAGACCAGCCAGAGTAGAAGACGATTGGCTGGGCAACGCACCACGTTGCAGATGGCGGCGCTCAGCGGACGCCACTTGGGGTCGGTCGAGTTGGCCAGGTTCTCCAGGAGGTAGCCCGAGGAAGGGTCCAGGTATCTGGTCAACGTCACAACAAAGAAGTGCATGAGGCTCCGAGTCCTCGATTTGGCACACAAAACCAGAGCACAGCAACCGTACTTTGACAGCTCCTTCTCGTCCACAAGATCGCACTTGGTGAGCACGTTAATGTGCGGCAGCTCCAGCTGGACCATGGCCGACAGTGAGCACAGGACGCCCGAGATGAACTTGGTCGGGTCCACGATAAATAGAGAGTCGATCTGAAGCACCGCCAGAGTCACTGTGTCAGTTTGAACGTTGTCACTGAGACTAGGTAGGGAGAGCGGTACGCACCAAATAGACGCCGCAGATGGCGAAGCCCCAGTCTCGCAGCGCGTCGCAGAGTTGCTTCATCACCGGCAGGTGCGAGTACAGCTCGATCTGGCCTGTGGACACCATGAGAGCAGCCAACGCCGTCAGTACGTCACATCAGCCGCGGTTGACGATGCAAGAGCAAGAGCGAGCGACGCACCTGGGCAGTCAAAGATGAAGTAGTCGTCGTCGCTGTACTCGCCCAGGAGGTCCTGCAGCCAGTCGAGGTTCTGCACCAGGTACCTGTCGTCACCAACGCCACAAGACCGCCTCTGTTAATACCAAGAAGCGCACACAACCACAGAGCAGGAACCACTCACTCCATACAGTAGACGAGTCCGCCGTTGGGTCCGTAGCCCAGCTCCTCCATCACGTCCTCGACGCTGATCAGGTCCCGGATGTCTGGCAGCCAGTGGGTCAACCGGTCACAAACCCGCGTCAGTCTCCTCCCGCTCAGCCCATCAACGCAGCACAACCAGCCAGGACGGAGACGCACCGAAGGCAACCGGGTAGTCGAAGTGGTCGGCGGCCGGGTCCAGGTTCACGACGTATGTCATGCGGCCGGACGCGGCGCAGAATTCGTGCATGTTGTTGCAGTACGTGGACTGCCGAGCGAGCCCACGCGTCAGACGACCAGCAAGAGCACATGGAGCTCCATCCACACACGTAAATATCGCACCTTGCCCGTGCCCGCGGGCCCCATGACGAGCTGGCAGCTGCGCATCGTCGCCGGTTCAGAAAGCGGTCGAAGTCGAGTAGCAGTCGCTCGCCAAGTGACGGAATGGATGCCTCACAACCTTTGGTCCTGCGTAAAGTTCGCATGCGCACTTTATTAGACGCATTTAACGGACAATTTGAGCGCGGTCCTCTATTCTCCTGCGAACTTTACCTGACACGTTGAAGAGACCAGCATCCCACTATTACGCTTCCAAGCGATCATTTGGGCGATAATGGCGGCAGGTAAGGCGGAGTCGCTTGGTGCTCGCGCTCTTGGGCGACTACGTGGCCACCGGAAGCGCCTAGGGCGTTGGATACGGGTCCTGGTGACGTGTGTGGGCTCCTAACTGGCGTGGTGTGTGGGTGGCAGAGTCTCCGTCGCGCAGCGGGCGGACGGCGCTTCGGCCCGCGGATCTCGACACCTGTGCGCAATGGGCGTGGTACGGCCATCATACGCTCGTTCTATGATCCATCAAGGTGGTTAGGAGGCGCTATTTGATGCTAACGCGTGTCTGGCAGGCTGACGGGGCGCGTGGGCGAGGCGATCGACCTGTACCTAGACCTGGCGCGCGTGTACAAGACGTTCCCGCACGCCCACTTCAAGCTCGGGTTCCTGTTCCTGGCGATCCACGACTACCGCAGCGCCGTGCTGCACTTCACGACGGAGATCGGCAAGAGCACCGCCCCGAGCGAGAGCACCAATAAGCGGAGCGATGACGCTGACGGTAGGGTGAGCGCGCAGGCGCCCACCAGTCGCGCGCACAGTCTGCGGGTCTTCCTGTTGTGTGCGCATATCGGCCGGAGGGAGGCGTATTTGGCACTAGGAGAGGCGGAGGCGGCGGAGAACGACCGCCTGTTCGTCGCTAACCGCGGAGGTGGCACGCACGCCACCTTGATGGCAATGGGCACGCTGTTCTGCGACCTTGGCATGCTCCAGCGCGCTGAGGCGTGCTTCGACCAGTGCGCAGTGCTCGACGCGGGCGACCCGAGCTACTTGGTGGCACACGCGGACCTCTGTCTCGCTCAGAAACGTTATACGAAGGCGGAGAGCTTATACGAGAAGTGCCGCGCCGCGTGCCACTCGTCGTCGTCGCTCTTCCACCGCGCGTTGATCGGCCAGGGAACGGCACGGCTGAGGAATGGAAAGTTGCAGGACGCGGCGGTGCTGCTGCTGCAGGCGATGAGCAGTCTGCGCGCACTGGTGCGCGATCGCGCCAGCGGAGCCGGCGATACAGACGCTGCTACTGTGCCTTCACCGTCTTCATCCCCGACCAACCGCCTCGACGAAGCCCAGTGGTCGGGAGTGGTGTACCTGTACCACCAAGCGACGAACCTGTACGGAGGCGCGTGCCTCCTGCTAGGCAACCTGAAGGCCGCGCTCGACACTTTCGCCTCAGTCGCTCGATCCAACGGACAGAACGCAGCGCTATCACTGCTCTCGTTCAACCTGCCGATGATTTGCGTTTTGCCCGGAACAAAAAACGCCCACGGCGACGTGGTGGACTCGTCCAAGCTGACGGTCGCCAACCTCACCGAGCTGGTGCGCCACCTTGACGAAGTGGAGTGGCGGTACGGGCCAGATCCGTGCCTGTACTTCCATCGAGCGAACGCCTATCGAGCTCTGGGAGAGCTGTGTCAGTTTGTTCACGACTTGTCGATGGCGGAGATGATGGAGCCCGACTTTATGAAGTCGTATCTCTCGAGAGATTGCTTTGGCGACTTCCTGGACGTGGAGACCATCTCGTGGCTGCCCATTCGCGTCGTGGAGAGCATTCACCAGTCGCTCGAGAATGGAGAGTACAAACCTCCAGTAGCGCCGACGGGGCTAGTCAGCCGTCCATACGCGACAATAGGGGCGCTAGGTCGCAACGCGGCTAGCGGGAAGAAAAAGGTGCAGCAGCGGCCGACGGCGGTCTTCAGCGAGTCGGCGATCTTTGAGTACTTTCAGCAGCGTGTGGACCATCGCATGGGACTGGACGAGTACGCGCAAGTGTACCAGCTGGACGCGTTGCGGCGGCTTCCTCTTTCTAGGGCACGCCAATCGGAACGAGGGTCGTTCGATCACTTATCCGAGTGGGAAGGAGCCGACCTGGACAAGCTTCACCGTGGATCTATGACGAAGCAGAGAGAAATCGCCAGCCGCGTGACGTGGTGCCGAGAAATGGTCAAAGCGGCGCTTGCCAAGCACGGACAGCATCCTTTTGTTCACATGGCGGCCGGGATGATCGAGCTCGAGCTCTGTAACGCGTCCATCGCACAGCTGTACTTCACGGAAGCGTTAGAGAAAATTGAGAGACGTCAGAGTACCGCGGGTAGCTTCGGCGCTTCTCCGAAACTCGCGTCGTTGGCGAGTAACTGGCAGCAAAACGTCGTGATGCGGATGAAGTACTACTGCCTCGTGTGGAGGAGTATGGCGAGTCGACTGCGCATCGAGATGGAACACGCGGTGGAAGATCTCAATGTCGCAGCAGCCGTCAAGCTGTCCGCGAAAGCGAGCGGTGCCACCGACCCGTTGCTGATCGCTCAGCGGTCCTTGATCATGCTTTTCAACGGCCACTTGAAATCAGCACACAAGCTGCTCCGACAGCTTGAGCGCCGCGTGCGTGTGGTTTTACGGCAGCAGCTCACTCAGCGGCGCGGGAATGTCGATGGACTCGGTGATCTCATTGCTGTTAGCGTCGTAGATATGCTATCAAACGCAGGACTGAACTCCTTCCACCTGTTACCGGCGGCCGTCGAGCGCGAGTTTCGCCGCCTGCCCAGCGCCCACGCGCTCCTCACTCGGGCGGTCGACGACAGCAACGCCGTGGTGTCACCGGAAGAGGACGGACACTCTAGTGATGAAGAGCAGGACGACAATACTGACGCGGCGGGCGCGGGTCCGCTCAAAGTGACAAAAGCAGAAGAGGGGAAAGCGGTTGCGATAGTCAAGAGCACGTTGGGAAAGCGTGCGGCGGCGTCAGGCACGTACGGGTCGACTGTTTTGCAGACCGAGACGCTGGACAAGTTCTTTGAGTCGGGTTTGAAGAAGCTTGCATACACCGGGCGGTTGGAGCAAGCGATCCCGTTCTTCCTTGCGGCGCTGCTGGTCGAAGAAAACTACTTGCCACCCTCGAACTTTGCGAGCCTCGAACTGTTCAAATGCAAGGAGAACGAGTTCGTGGAGGAGAAGCTGTACAACTGCTTCGTCCAGCTCAGGAAGCGCTCTCGCTGGCTCAACGCAAAGCTTGGGTGGCGCTTTGAGGCGATGGTGGACGCGAACCTGGCCCACGCATACTTGCCGTCCGATATGGGCACGTTGTGGCACCGCGCAATGCTGCTTCAGGAGAGCCACAACTACGTGTCAGCAATTAACGATCTCTCAGGGTGTCTGGATGTGCTGAACGCGCATATGACATGGAAGAAAAGCACCAAGAAGCGCGGGAAGACGACCGCCGTGTTCCCAAATGAGACCAAGAGGACTCAGTGGCTTCAGCTACTTCTGGACCGCGGTCAGCTCGAGATGGCGACCTCCCAATGGGAAGAAGCTATCAGCGACTTCACCATGCTGATTGACCAGGCGGGCAAAAACAACCCCGCTCTTCAGATCAGCGGCCTCGAGAGCAGAAGCACCAGCTTAATCCACTTACGTCGGTATGCCCACGCCATCCAAGACCTGCAACAGCAGCGAGCGCTCGTGGAAAAGAAGAACGAGGACGCTGAGCACGCAAGCGTCGGCGCGGACTTAAACAATCGAGAGACGGACCTACTGACGCTGCTTTTGATTGGGAACCTGTACTGCCAGCTGGCACTCGACCAGATCCAGCAGAGCTCCACCATCACCCAGAAAACAGCGCAAGGCTTCAACCCGTTCGTTGCTGAGCAGCTGAAGGCGTTTCACCGCAACACTGGCTTCTTACAGCGCGCCACCGAGTTTTATCAAGAAGCACGTGCGTTGGCGCCGAACCACTTCCTGGTCCACTTTTGCCTCGGTCGGGTGTTCGCCATCTCTCGACAGCCGCGGCACGCGATCGAGAGTCTCAGCGAGAGCCTTCGCCACCAGCCGCTCTTCCTGCCTGCGATCTTCCTTCGCGGGTGCATCTACGCCCAGGAGCAGCTGATCTACCTCGGGCTCGCAGATTTGTACCGCGTGCGACACCGCGCGCCGTCGTACCGGAACCTGCACACGAGCATCGGCTACTGCCACTTCCAGCGCGGAGACATGGCGAAGGCTGTGAAGTCGCTGACCGAAGCTCTCAAGCACGAACCGAACGATGCGGACGCATTTTATTTGCGGGGCTGTGCGCTTCAGGAACTGTTCATACTCAGCAACGCGGAGAAGGACTTCACGCAGGTCTTGCGCGTGCATGAGAACCACCCTCGCGCTCTGTACCAACGGAGCGTGTGCGCGACTCTCCGCCAACAGTATGCGGCAGCAGTCGCTGATTTGGAGAGGCTGGTCAAACTCGAGCCGGAGTGGGCAGACGTCTGGACCCTCCACGCGTACGCGAGCTTCTGCTTGAAGCGTTTTGACTCCGCGGTACTCTCGTACAGCCACGCAATTGGTTTCTACGACGGTGCGAGTGGGCACAGTGCGCACAGTGGTAAGGCGCATACCGCATCCGACATCTCAATGCTGTACATGTATCGCGCGTTTGCTCGACTCCAGTCGGGGAAAATGCAGGGTGCGACCGAGGACCTGGACCTCGCAGCCATGCGCGACAACGGGAACGCGATCGCGTTCCTGGCGAAGGCGTACCTGTTGATGCAGACGAACGAGCAGGCAAAGGTGGTACAGGTGCTTTCGCACGCGTTGCAGTACACCAAGAGACTGACACTCCTTCCTGCGTCAGAGCTGAGGGTCGTCAGTAAACCAGCAGCGAGGCGCAGTTCAGTGGCAGGTATGAACGGATTCTTCGTCAGCCAGGAGCCGACCACGAACGACTCGCACGGCAGCTTTGCTCCGTCCCCAGCGCGGTCGAGTATCGTCATGAGAATGGAAAGCAATGGGCCCTCGGAACCATCGAGGCGAGGAACTTCACCGAGTATTATCTTCCGGAAGCGCAAGGAAGACAGGGACAACGAGCTGGACCGCTATCTATCGGGGGTCAATGCATCACCAGGTCGTGCTGGTACTTTAGAATGCGACCGACAGTCCGAATTGGCTTCTCCAAGCAAGCGAAAGCTGCTACGCGGCGGCACTGAAGCTGTTACAGGCTCTTTTTCAGTAAACGAACAACAGAGCGGAGAGTTTAATGGCGATGCTAGCACCGACCCAGGCCCACGGAGAAACACTCGCAGCAAGATCATCCGCATCATCAAGCGCATGATGTTCGAGCACCGGGTGCTCAAGGCTCTGAAGGCGGCTGCAAGCTCCAAGCACCGCAGGAACCAGCAAAGCGTCCGCGCGCTAACTGAAGTGCTTCAGCCTGTGAGTGTCGTCGCGTGGCCAAAAGGCACGCAGACAACGAGTGTGCTCGTGTGGGCGTATAACACGCTCGGCATCCATCAGTTTGGTGAGCGCAAGGTCGACGACGCGCTCATGGCCTTTACGCTGGCGATGCAGGCGGATTCGACTGCCGCCATGACGTGCTTCAACCGCGGCAACGTCTATCTCCACATTAACGTGCTCCACTCGTCTGTCAGTGGGTTCCAAGACGCGATTGAGGTCGATGAGTGCTGTTTCCAAGCCTATAACAACCTCGGCGTGGCGTTTTATCACATGGACCGCTTGGAAGAGGCGCACGAGGCGTTTACAGCGGGTCTTCACCGCACAGACGGCGGCAAAGAGAAGGCGGTGCTGCTGTATAACCTCGGTGTGATTTGCCAGGTCCAAGGCAAACCCGAAGAAGCGGTTGATTTGTACCAGCAAGCGATCCAGCTCGATGGTTCTCGCGTCGAGTTCTTCAACAACCGCAGCTCGATCCTGCACCAGCAGATGAAGTTCACCGTCGCGCTTGAAGACTACAATCAAGCTCTAACGCTCCCAGCTGTGTCGGGGAATCAGCACTGTCACGACGGAGGCGACAACCAGCCGAGCAGCATAGAAGCTCTGTTGAATCGCGCGCAACTGTTTATCAGCATGGGCAGCTGCGCCAACGCCACTCACGACTTGCAACTAGCGTTAAAGGCGTTAATTCACCTCCGAACGAACCAGGAACTCACCACAGGAGGCGGCGCGAACTCGTTAGGGGCATCGACGGGGGCCGGGTCGTCTCGATCGACTTCCCGAGCGCGCTTTGGCCCCGAAGATGAGCAGCTGGTGTCCAACCTGAGCGTGTTCTGCGAGCAGTGGCGTCACGCTTTGCAGATCGCGGTCGACGATTTCCTGTTCGCGCTCGAGTCATTCCCGTTTCTCGCAAAGTATCAGCTGTGCTCCGTCGCAGAGTCTGCACTGGGCGAAGACATCGACGATGACTGTGGAGGAGGCGACAAGTCAGCTACTCGCGACGCGTTCGCCCTGCCAATCGAAGACGAGACCTTTTTCAGCTACGTCGTGGATCTAAAGGCGTGGATCGAGATATACGCTCAGAGCGACACACCGACGGACGTGATCCCAGAAGGTGACCAAGAGTCTATGGAGCACGGCCGGCTCCCTGTAGATCATGGCTCCAGTGATAACGACGCGTTCATGCACGAGCTGTTTCGTTCACCGCTTGCCAACGACCTGGAACAAGCGTGCAAAGAGTGCGCGGCCGGAAAGTTCGACGCGGCTGCCCGCTTCTTGCTGCGTGCCCACTACAAAACGTGCATCGATAGCCACGAGGAGTACGCGATCATGCTATGGCGCATGCAGGTAGCGCTGCGGTCTGACCAAGAGGAACCAACTGCGCTGGCGGCAGTTCTCCACCAACTCCGCGAGTTCTTGATCGAGCGGCAGACACCCGATGAGACTGCATTTGCGAACGCATACGATACCGGCACCACGATCAAGAAGACACGAGCGTACAGCGCGCACTTTGACGACGACGGGGAACTGCCGTCTCAACGAGATATGATGTGGATAAAGCAGAAGCGAGTGATCCGAGCGGATGCCTTCACCTTCTTGGGCGGGCTGTACCAGCTGAACGGCCAGGCGTCTGAAGCCCGAGCAGCGTTTGTCCACGCGCTTCACCTACGAAGCGATCACGTGTTTGCTCTTCTCAACTTCCTGCAGCTCTGTATCCTGTCGGGCGACCACGAAGCTGCACTTGGCTCGATCATCAAACTCTTGGAGATCGTCTCCAGCCCAGTACACGCCTCGGACAACTCGAACAACCCTCCGCTATCGGTGCTGGGACTGCTCAACGCTGACAGGTCCGTCTCGATGATGCTAGCACCAGCGTTGGAGTCGTTCGGCAAGGATGAAGCTATCACTGGTCTCGCCAGCCAGTTGCTCCAGACTGTCAAGGAATATCGAGGACTCGTGACGACGCACATCGAGTCCAATCGGTCGCAGATCTTCCGGAAGCAAGGAGTTCTTGCGCGCAAGTCCCAGGAGCTTCGCGAGGCTTTCGCCGCCGCGGCTTCAGCTGCTGCTTTGCGAGCGTCACACGGTGGTTGTGAGCCTGAAGCGGCGTCAAGCCTTCATCTCGAGACGCTGGACAGTCTAGTTGACGAGTACACCGCGCGCATCGTTGCATCCCCGGGCGATTTCACGGCGGAGCAGTCGTACGAGGCGTTCAACGCGGCGTTTGAGGACGAGTTCGTGCGGGTATGTGGGCAGATCATGGAGTCGCTTCCGGAAAAAGCCCGTTCATTGTCATCTACAACTGCCAGCCAAGAAGATCAACTGCGTTCTCTCGATGCGGGCGACCTGCTGACTAGCACTAGGGAGGGATCCGAAGATGAAGCGACGGTGTCATCGCCACGAAACCAGAGGCGATCGGCGATAAACAAGCCAATGACAACTCCGCTGAGGGCGCGAAGACGCACGAGGTCGCCCGCCGGCGTGACATTTGCTGAGGACAGCTCGTGCAAGATGCCGACGACTGAAGGGACCGAGAAATTGACGCTACCGCGGCCGCAGCGGCCGCTGTCGGGGCCGATCACTGCGCAGGTGTGATACCTTCTCCCACAGCTGCTAACCAACAGAGGACTGAAAAAGATTGGTGCTAATGATTCTTGGTCTGCTGTGTGATGGTTGCAGCGGAGACGCACCAACTTCTAGCGAGCGACGGACTCGCCTGGCAGGCATTTGGGGCATAGCAAATCGACCAATATTAAAAACTATAGTATGCAAAGACTTCTTGACATCCAGCGAGATGATGCCTCGCTGCCTGAGTGGGTCGGGGCGCGTTGTTACTCGCGTTATGTGGAGAACACGTGGAGAACAGCACCAATTCATCGCTTGAAGTGATTCTCCTCGTCCTTCTCTAACATCGTCGTCGACCCAAGTTTGAGGTGCTCGAACGCCGACAAGTAGGAAGGGATGAGCGTGAAGGACTTCCTTGTCTCCTTGAGCCCTTGGTCATTCATCGTGTCCAGCACGCGGTAGACCGAGCGCTAGTGATCGGCGAGCGAAATGCCGTCGCGCTCTTGTACGCTGGCGATCACCGCCGTCGCGGACACGGGCGCGCCACCGCTCTCCAACACGGCGCTGCGGACAGTGGCGCTCTCGATAAGCTGCCGCCGCGTGGGCTTGGGCACCGCCACACAGTTGGTGTGCTCGCCGCAGAAGGACGACAAGTACCACGAGCCGTACTTGCCCGCGGCCGAGCGGTATCGGTAGAACTGCACGTAGAAGCCGCAGTCGGCAGACGTGCACTTGACCCACCGGTCTGCACCGCTACTGCGCGCCACTTTGACTGTTTTGCCGCGCCGCAGCGCGTAGTCCCGCACTGCCTGCACCGCTTCCTTGCCCGTCTGGAACACGCGCCCGACCACCAGCTTGTCGCTTACCGCTGCTGGTGTGTCTTGGACCGCGGCGGAGGAGGCAGTGGAAGTAGCAGAGCCGCTGGACGCAGTCGTGGGCGTAGGACCGCTCGTGGAGAGTATCGGGCTCCGGTGCGAGGCTGCACGCCGCCCCATTGACTGCATTTTTGGCGGCCGTGAGGGGGGTGACATCACGTTGCCATCAGGCTGAGGATTGCCCGTATTTGTACCCATTCTTCCAGCATCAGCAGGCAGCTCAGCGCCCTCTTGCGCACTCGACACGGTGTCTGACTGTGCCATATCCGGGCTGCCGCTTGCCATCTCGGTGGAGGAGGGCATTGCTTCGTTCCCAGGAGGCGGCGCGTCGGCTTCAGACTGTGTTTGCGTCCTGGGCATCGCCGTATTCTGGACAGAGAAGAGCTCGATCTCGCCGTCGTCACGCTTCTCTGCTTGGTCGCCCCAGTGATACGTGAACTGGTTGAGGAACTGCGCGTTCTCTGGGTCTGCTGCAAGCTGCGATGCCATTGACAGACTACAGTTAGCACACCGGTTAAGGGAGCCAAAAACCACAGCTGTTGACGCACCAGCCAGTTTCTGCCGGGTCCGACAGCGAACGATCCGTCGTCGACCGCATGGACGTCTCCGGGCATGTTGAGAAGCGCCGAGTTGTAGAACTCCATGGCCTTCTCGCGCTGCGAGGCCAGCTCCACCTCCCCCATGGCCGCCACCTTCAAGGCGGCTGTCTCGAACGCGTGTACGAGGTATTTGCGCGTAAACAGGCTGAAGACGTGCCTCTTCAAGCCCTTGTAAAGCCGCTTCCGCTCCTTGTGGACGCGCGCCTCGGTCCAGAGCGCCGGGCGCGCCGCCGCGTCCAGGAATTGCGAGAAGATGTACACGGTCGGAGGCGGGAGCCTTGACCGGTGGAAGTGGTGTTGATCCATCTTGTGGCCAAGCTCCTCCACCGCGCGTCTACAGCTCAGCGACACGCGTCCGTGCTTGATCCTCTGATGCTCCAGCAGGTCCAGCAGGTCGTCGTACGCCGGCTTCTCGGTGCAGTGCAGGTCGACGCACGTGAACCTGCGCGTCTGGTGCAGCCGCTTGACGAGCTTGCAGTCGACACAGTAGCACAGGATGGCCTGCGCCTCGACGTCCTGCTGCACCTGCTTCAGCACCTGCTTGTCCTCCTCGCCCTGCCAGTCCAAGCGCACGGCGTCCTTGAACTGTGGGCGGAGCCGTACATGCGGCAGGTAGTCTCGCACTCGTGCGAGCGGGTCCTTGCGCTTCCTGTACTCCGCCATTCGCTTTGGTTTGCGCACCCCGTGGATCTTCCGCCACTTGTGGGCGGGCTCCACCAAAAGCAGCGAGTCTGGGTCGTCCGCCACGTCCATTGCGGCGGCAGCGGCGTCCTCCTGCGTGGACGCGGGCGCCTCCGAGGCGACGCGTTCGTCCTCCATTTCCATCGTCGCTGATATTGATGTGATTTGGTGACGAGCGCGGAAATAGTCCGTAGCCAGTGATATTTTAGCCAATCAATAATGTTAGATACACGCTGATTGGTGGAAATATCGTTCTGGTTTGCTAAAATAACAGTTTTGACCTGCATTTATGGCTACTTTTCGAATTTTGACAGAGCTCTTGGGCCATGCCAACTTCAACAAGTGATACCCTCATGGCGACTTCAAGGCGTCATGTTCTAAGGCTACTGGCAGCGGATGAAAACCGGCTAGCGCTACTGCTTGTCGGCTGTCTGTCCCTGCTGTGCCTCCTCCTGCCGGAGCTCCTCCATCCGCGCGAGGATGCGGCGCTCGATCTCGTCCTCGGGGATCTTGGCGCTCGTCGGCAACAGCGACGGGAACTCGAGCGGCTTGACAGGGCCCTTGCTCTCCACCAGCTCCTTTGAGTCCGGGTAGAACACCTGCGGCACCGAGCCGTACTTGTCTTCGTAGCGCTCCACCGCCTTGGCCAGCCGCCACTTGTGGAACTCCTGCCGGCCGAAGATGACGGCCGCGCCGACCGCCGCGCCGGCTGCTGCGCCCTGCAACCCGCGCAGGCGACCACCTGCATCACATAGAAGACGTGTTAAGCACGATCAGGTCAATGCCAAGATGAGTTTGGAGAGGATGAGCAACGCGACACACCCATGAGCCCGGCGTAGAAGCCACCGGTGACGGCGCCCGCCGAGGAGCCGACCGTCCAGTCCTTCTTGCCCATCTTCTCGCTAAACACCTCCTCGAACGCTGCTCACACGGATAACCTCAACGTAAGGGGAGCTGTTCCCACCGTTGTGGTGTCATGAAGCACACTCGGCGCACCGATGTAGGTCGACGACAGGAGGAAGAAGTTGGCGCCCATGGTCGACGCGTAGAACTTGACGCTCTCGTTGCGCAGCGTCGCCAGCACCGCGCCGACAGACGCACCCGCCGCGCCTACATCCAAAAAAGAGTGAATTCTATGCTCCGTTGTGCCTGAAGCCATGCCGCTTCCGTACCGGCCATGCTGGCGCCGACGAGCATGTGCTTGGCCGCCGCCTTGGTCTTCTCTGCGCTCACGATAGCAGCAGCGCACCACAACCACCACAGTCAGCACATCCGCGACCGCTCTACCCACCTACCGGGCTCTCACACCCATCATCGCAGCGCAGCGCTCCAAAACCAGCGCGCAACGCACCGAGCACCTCGTCCAGCGGCTTGTCCATCGCTCCCCGATAGCAGAATGCGCAGGTTAGCGTAACCTGAGCCTCCGGTTTTGCTCTGGACAAGAGTAACCCCAGAATCTGAGGTTACTCGTATCTCCCAGAACAAGTGTACCGTTCACGACAGAATACGGTACCGTGCCGCGTGCATTAACTGCGTTCCGTCCCCTGGTTGGCTAAAACTCATATTTCTCTTTTCAACTAATCAAAATGCAATAATCTTCATAATTTATGTGATTGGTCGAAAACCGCGAGCAGGCGGTTGGTTGGTGGGGAGGGCGGAGCTGCTCACCCCCGAACCGAATGGCGGGCCGACATGGTGAGGGGAAGGCCACTCGCAAACTAGCTCCGCCACTTGCAAGAAAAGATGCGCCACCTGCTCGCCACCCGTTACGTTGAGATCCCGGAGGACGTGAAGCTCGTGCTCGACGGCCGCAAGGTCACGGTCACGGGCAAGCGCGGCACGCTCACGCGCGACTTCCGCCACCTGACGCTGGACATGCGCCGCGTGAATAAGCACCAGCTGCGTGTGGACCTGTGGTTCGGCAACCGCAAGCAGCTCGCGTGCGTGCGCACCGTGTGCTCGCTGATCGAGAACCTGATCACGGGCGTGCGCGTGGGCTACAAGTACAAGATGCGCTTCGTGTACGCCCATTTCCCCATCAACGTGACGTTCGAGAACAACACGGTCGAGATCCGCAACTTCCTGGGTGAGAAGCGCGTGCGCCGCGTGACCCTCTCGGAGGGCGTCGAGTACGTGCGCTCGGCCGACGTCAAGGACCAGATCGAGCTCAGTGGCATCGACCTCGCCAAGGTCTCGCAGGACTGCGCCAACATCTCGCAGGCGTGCCTCGTCAAGCGCAAGGATATCCGTAAGTTCCTTGACGGTATCTACGTCTCGGAGAAGGGCCACATCGAGGAGGAGGAGGATTAAGCGTGCTCCAGCGACGCTCTCGACAGACACCCTGTCACCGCATCATCGCAAGGTTTGCTGCTGCTAGCTTGGGCATCAAGAAGGGGTAAGCGGGGATGAATAGCGAACCATCATCGTCTTGCTCCTTTACCGTCACTGGGTTGATTGCACGCGGTGCATTCTTCTGTCCGGGCGGATTTTGTGCTGCATTCGAACATGTTGAGAGCCGCGTCGCCTTCTTTTGCTCTCGAGCATCAGGAGGTGATCGCACAGACGCCTTCGGTTGCCTTGGGCCTCATCGCGCTTGTGGAAAGCGCGGTGGGTCTCGAGCGCCGGAGGGGGACGTGCACGCGGCTCATGGCTGTGTTTCACTTGCGACCAGCATGAAATCCCTCGACCTGTCTTGTCTAACACTGCTTTCCGGCGGTGAATTCCCTCGTCCACCTAGCTGGTGTTCACGGCCATGTGCTTTATCAAGAGCATAGCTGGCGAGAGATGCTGGCGATCTGTAGAGGTGATGCCTTTGACTGCTTTACGATGTGCTCGAAGCTGAGCTTTTCACTCGGAGAGGATGATTAGAGGCACTTGGGCATGACGCGTCTTCGGAACGTCCATGAGATGTTCCTTGCTGTTATTAGCGCGGGCTTGCCCGACTTGGCGGTTTCCGCCTCTCGTCTACAATTCTCCTCAACTGGTGCCAGGGCAATTCGCTCGACTCTCCCCATTTGTACACACTAGAACATGTCGAACGGGTTGGCGGACGCAGCCGGGGGCTGACTTGGAGGCTGCGTGAACGAGTTGGGTCGTGACGTGCTCGCGCTCGGCGGGAACGCAGCGAAGCTGCACAGACGTGTGAAGGTCACCGGGTTAGTCTCCGTGGTCGTGGAGTACTTCATAGGCGTGAAAGAACGTACCCCGGAGCGGCCGGAGGCGCAGAGAACGAGAACGAGCCCATGGGGGATTGCCTAGTGCAGCATCAGGCAGCAGGCGTCAGAAACTCACTGTAAACGTCACCAAAATAGTCCAGGAGTCCACGTACGAAGGTTGCGCTTGGACCGCAGGTGGCTGCTGCGGGTACGAGAACGACGAGACTGGTGACGGACCGCCTATGCCGGCCGCTGGCATCGCGTTTGACTGGAACGACTGACCCCGCGAGCCAGGTGCTGACGTGGTCATCGGATTTCCAAACGATCCGGTTGCCCCAGCCATCGAGTTGCCCGACGGAGCAGCATACGAGAACGACGAAGACGCCGCCGGCGCAGCGGGGCGGTCGAACGAGTTCCCACGTGAGGCACTTGAGCTGGCAGCACCTGCTGTTCCTGCGCCTCCCATGGTGTTGCTAATGCTGAGCGAGGCGAACGGGTCGTTGATCGATGCGGCACTGGGAGCAGGAGCCTGCATGTGACCAGATCAAACAGCAGCAACTATGAGTGAACAGATCATTGCCACATTACCAACCAGGGAGGAGCGTACCTGCAGTTGGCTCGAGCTGTTCTCTCGTGAAGCTGGCACCTGAGGGGCATGCATCGACTGGGGAGCAGGGTGCATTTGCTGGAACTGCTGCGGGTGACCTTGAAAAGCGGCATTCTGCTGCGGATAACCTTGGAAGCCGGGGTTCGGGCCATACCATTGTTGTTGCTGCTGCTGCATCGGGACTTGGGGCTGCTGCATGTACATGTTATTATACCCTGGAGCAGCATCAACTCCTGGCGGATGGTGCGCTTGCTGCATTGGCGCAAAGCCCTGGCCGAAAGCATTGGAAGCGTTCGCCATTGAAGCAGCACCTCCCATCCCCGAGAAGCTGTTCGATTTGCTTCCAGACCCTAGACCATCGCCGCTTGCAAACGCAAACGGGTCGTTGCTCGGGACCTGAGGTGCCGACTGCGCGCCAAATCCACCAGCACTCGCACTCGCAAGTCCACTGGTGGGCTGAAGGTGACCGCTCTCGCCCCGTGATGAGGAAAAACTTGACGTGGCAGGGGCTGCGGGGGTCGGCCCGATTGACTCTAGTGTGTCAAACGCCGAAAACGGGTCGGACGAGGCCGCGGATGGCTTCGCAGGCTCTTGAGCGCTCGCTCCACTTGACGTTCGCGGGTTAAATGCATCAAACGGGTCGGCAGCCGAACTCGTTGGGGCAGCGTTTGAGCTGCTGCTTGCTGCTCCGAAGATGTCGAGACTACTGCCGCCAAGATTCGTGCTGGGCTTGGCTCCAAACGGATCCAACTGCGGTGATGAAGACGACCTAGACGCTGAAGCGCTCGACGACGTATTAGCAGCTCCAAACGCATCGAACGGGGAAGCAGTGCTAGATCCCCCAAATGCGTCGAAAGACGGCGGTGCGGGAGTCGAAGCAGGGGCAGCCGGGGCCACACCAAACGCATCGAACGGTGATGACGAACTAGTGGTCTGTGCGGTCTGTGCAGGAGCAGTTGGGGCCGCACTAAACGCATCAAACGGTGATGTTGACGAGCTAGCAGTCTGTGCGGTCGGTGCAGCATCGTCGAAGCTGAACGGGTCACTGCTCTTCTTGTGCTCGGGGCTGAACGCCATGAAATCGTTTGCGGGTTTAGACGAAGCACCGGCGCCGCCAGTAGTAGAAGACGCCGATGATGCCGTCGACGACGCAAACTGCGCTCCCGGGGGCGGAGCAATCTTGAAAGACGCGAATTCGTGCTTCACCGGAGCGGGCGGCTGGGCGCTGGAACTGAAGCTCGGCGCCGAGTCAAACGCTCCAAAATTGGCAAATCCGGAAGAAACAGCAGCAGGAGCTGGCGCTGGGGCGGATGGGCTATCAAATGCTCCAAAGTCCGCAAATCCCTGATTGGGTGTGGACGATGGTGCAGTGGCCTCGAACGCCGAGAAGTCGCCGAAGCTCGCGAATCCAGCATCGCCTCCGCTCGTAGCAGCTGTACTGCTGCTGCCAAACGCGTCAAACCCGCCGGAGTTGCTCGAGAAGAAGTCGCCGCCGCGCGAAGAAGTCTTGGATGACGTCTTCTCCGTCGACTTGGTGGCTTTCTGCTCAGTACGTTCGAACGATTCGATTGTCAGCCCAACCACAACAAGGACATGAATCAGATCAGCACGGCTGACTCACCGAGGACGACGACTGCGGCTGGTCAGCGCTCGAGTGACGCGGCGATTCGTACACCCACCTGCACCAGGCAACACAATACAAGCAACAACCTTGTGAGAACAAGGCGTTCGTGGCAACACACGCGCATTGAGCAGCGACAACGCCGGTCGAGCCACGCACTTGCGGTCAATGTAGGTGAGCCGAATGAAGTTCCGCGTGCGCTCGCCGTCGGTGCCGCCATGGGGGCGGAAGCTCGGGTCGTGCTTGGCGCGCCAGTACTTTTGCGCGGCCTAGACAAGGCACGATACCCATGGACCGTCGATTGTGAGTGAGGACACTTACGAAAGTCTATGAGCCAATGCACGTACGTCGTTGCCGCCGAACTTGACCATGTTCTTGACCTCCGTCTCCGTGAACTTGGACATGGAGATCGACTTGACGCGGTGCGCGAACTCGCGGCTGCAGCCCACAACGACCGTCAGCGCCCCACTGTGATTCACCGCGCCATCAACACGGCACAAACGTACTGGATGCCGCTGCATGCGGTGCATACAAACGTGTTGAAGTCCAGGCAGACGTATTGCGGCATCTGCAGGGGCGCACGCAAACCGGATTAGCATGGCATACAACTCGGGAGGATCGCAACACGGATGTACCATCTCGTTGCAGTCGAAGCAGCGGCGGTTCGCGGGCGTGGAGCGCTGAAAGTCGCGCAGCTCCTTGATGCGGCGCTCCTCCTGGCGCTTCTCGTCCGCCGCGCTGGCCCCCATGCTGGTCGATCCTCGTACAAGATTCGGTCCGGTGGTGTCGTTTGCTGCGTCTCCTAGAGCGAACAGCGGCGACCGTGTGCGAGCGCTGCGACCGCGAGGGCGGAGGGGAGGAGAGAGGAGGGAAGAGGGGGAGGAGAAGAGGCGGAGAAGGCGGTAGCAGGCAGCACAGGCAGCCGACGGGCGCGCGGGAAGGTCGTCGCTTCGGTCGCGTCTCGGCGCGTGTGATTGTCCGGCGCGTCCCCCTTTTTACAGCGCGCGCTTCTCGATTGTATTACTTCTCGGAGGTTCTGGAGAAGCCGCGGCGGGCGACCGCGTGGCCCGGCTTCAAGGGAAGTATTATATTTCAGAGGTACTGGGATGCCAATAACACTCCGAACATGGAAGGAGGCGGCGAGTGGCCTGCCGCCCTTTTGGCGGCGCACTAAGGGACGAAAATGGGCGGGAAGCGGGGCGACGAACGTGCTTATGGACATGCATGACTGTCCGGAGGCGCTTCCGTGCCCTGCACTCGCGTACATGCCTTGACGGCGACGGTATCCGGCCGAGAAGAGCGTGGTGCGGATCATGAAGAGCTGTCATGGCTTTCTTTGGAGGAGGCGCGGCGGCAGCGAGACGCGACCTTTCGCGGTCGACAGGCAGACAGAGAGGCGCTGGCGCTTCAAGAGGCAGCGAGCGAGCAATTCCATTCACAAGGACGCCGCGCGAGCCAGGAACGAGAGTCTTGGCGATCGATCAATCGATCGCGAGCGTCTGGACGGCTCGCCATGAGCTCGTTTGAGGATGCGGAGCTCATCGTGCAGTGGATCCGCGAGCGCATCACGCTGCCCGGGTACCAGCCCAAGGCGTGGACGTCCGTGGACCTAGCGACGGTCAAGGAGTTCGTCGAAAGCCCGGGCGTGCCGGCGTTGTTCCTGACGCTGGAGAGCGACGCGCTCGTGGTCATGACGAGCGCGCCGCGCGCCTCGGGCACCGTCATGTACTTCGTAAAGAACGGGCAAGCCGTGCTGACGCCCGAGAACGTGTCGCACATACTGCAGTTCGGCACGGTCGAGAAGGACGCGATCGGGTCGCTGCTGCACCTTATGAACGGCTACTTCCTGCAGCGGCTGCAGGCCAACAAGGCCTGGCCCGAGAGCGTGCAGAAGGAGTTCACGGGCCAGTTCTACCGCTTCATGTCGAGCCTGACCGAGACGGTCAGTCGCGGCTGCGGCAAGACGGTTCTCTACCTGCCGCCGGTCGACCCGCACAAGTTTAACTTCAAGGACAAGGACCTCGTGCAGCAGCTCGAGTCGACCGTCATCCACTGGACGCGGCAGATCAAAGAGGTCATCAACAACCAGGATAACGCGCACGACGCCGAGGGCGCCGGACCGCTTGAGGAGATTAAGTTCTGGGAGCACCGCACGGAGGACTTGTCGGGCATCACGGACCAGCTCAACCGGCAGGGCGTCAAGGACATCGTCGATATCCTGCACGCTGCCAAATCGTCCTACCTGCAGCCGTTCGAGACGCTGTCGCAGATCATCAAGCAAGGCTCGATCGAGGCGAATGATAACCTGCGCTTCCTGCAGAAGCTCAGTCCCGTGTGTCACGACATGGCGCACGCGCAGCCCGAGGAAATCCCGCTGCTGCTGCCCAAGCTGCTCTCGTTCATCCGCCTCATATGGATGTACTCGCGCTACTACAACACAGAAGACCGCATCACGAGCCTACTCCGCAAGGTCAGCAACGAGATCATCGTCGTATGCTGCAAGAAGATCTCGCTGTACGACGTCTTCGACGGCAACGTGGAAGCCAGCATCCGCCACTTGGAGCAGAGCATTCAATGCGGTGTGTCGTGGAAGCAGCTGTATCACAAGGCAGCGAGCTCCGTGAATGCGTCGGCGGCGACGCCTGATAGACGCTGGAACTTCGACGAGACGGGCATCTTTGCTCAGATTGACGCCTTCGTCCAGCGATGCCGCGAGCTCTTGGAAGTTTGCGAAGGACAGATCCAGTTTGCACGGAAAGGCAAAGAGGGGAAGCGGGAGGAGCTGCCTATCTTTGGTGGCAACCGCGGTTTGGAGATCGTCAAGAGCTTGCGGGGGATCGAAGCGCAGTTCGAGGGCCATGTTGACCGTCTGCGCAAGCTCGACTACGAGATCTTAGACGTGAAGATCACGAGCTGGCACAGCGACTTCAACGCGTTCAAGAACGGCATGAAGGACCTCGAAGCGATGACGCAGAACGTGATCAACGGCGCCTTCGAGTCCGTGTCGACGATATCGGCTGGAGTCGACCTGGTGCTCGCGTTTCAGCAGATCGCGCAGCGCGAAGCGATCAAGAGATGCGTCGAAAAGCGGACCATCGACGTGTATGCCATGTTCAAAGTCAGCATCGCTAGCATCCGCAACTTGTTTGAGAAGAGCAAGAATGCGCCGCTGCTCGCTCCCAACGAGCCACAGTTCGCCGGGTCGGCACTGTGGGCTCGGAGTCTGCTTCTTCGAGCGACGGACGATCTTGTGCGGCTTCAAGAACTTTCGGACGCGTCCAATCCTGCGGAGAACGAAGAGGCCCAATCATGCTACGACGGCCTGCGCCTTGTCATTAACGAGTACATCCAGCGCAAGTACCACGACTGGATTGAAGACCTGAACGCGCTCGGAAACACGAACATGAACTCACGCCTCGAGTCGCCGCTTATGACGAAGACTGGCTCGGCGAATGACCCTGCTCCAGCGCAACAGAATGGCTCACCGGGTCCTCCTGCAGGGAAGGGGGGCGACACCGGCACGAATGGGATCAATGTCATCAACAACCACTACAACGGGAAAGACCCGAACGCGCTTCAGAACACGGAGAAAACGCTGATCGGCCGCGCCAAAAGGGGCTTCCTACACTGCAACTTCGACCGACCGCTACTAAACCTGTTCGCAGAAGTCCACTACTGGCAGTACTTCAACGGCGAGATCCAGATCCCGTACATGGCGCACGACATTTGCAATCAAAAGGAACAGCTACGCGTCCTTCGCGAACACGTCATGCTCGTGGTAAGGGACTATAATCGCATCCTGCTGGATCTGTCGTCGACCGAGCGGCGGCTGTTTGAGGACATCATTCGGAAATTGGACCGCCGAATTCAGCCAGGCCTTCAGAAACTTACATGGGTGTCAAAGGGAATCGTCGAATGGTATGTTGCCGACTGTCGTAAACACTGCGAGACCACGTACAAGATCGTGCAGGAGTTCCAGGAGAACAAGGACATTGTGGCCAAGAACTGCAAGATGATCAGCAGCCTGATGCACATCTTCATCGAGCGCAACACCGTGTACGATGACGGCGTGTTTGAAGCGAAGCAGGTGCAGCACCGCCAAGAGATCGAGAAGCAGTTGCGCGGTGCATACCAGACAATCAGCTCCACCATGGCGTCCACGTACCAACACTTTGAGTCGGGTCCCCCGGAAGTGCAGCGCGAGTGGAGCCGATTTGTTGAGCGCTGTGACAAGATGCTGGAAGATGCGTTGCGCCAGTCGGTGAAGAAATCGCTCCAAGAACTGTCGAAGGCGATCAACGGTGACGCCAAGACGGATCCACGACCGCTGTTCCGGATCCACGTTGTTCTGGAAGACAACAAGGTCGAGTTCAAGCCGCTCATGGGGGACCTGACGCAGATGGTGAACACGGTCGCGAAGGAGGTGTTTAACGTTATCTCGGTGGTTCCTCGTCTCGTCACGTCGCTGTCGCGAAGCGCTAAGAACAACCAGATAGCCCAGGAAGTCACAGGTGATGCCTCGAAAGATCCAAAGGCGAACTCTAGTGGAGTGGATGGGAATCCGAACGAGAGTACGGCTGAAGGGCAAGAAGCGAACGCTGCGCCTGATAACCAGACTGGAGCGGATGGCGGTGCCGACAGCAGCATCAGCAACTTCTATCAGTCTATCTTCAACGACGAGGAGATTCTGAAGGTGCTAGTGCATATCATGAACGGCATGTCGTCGAGTGCGACAGAGTTGCAGAAGTACCTCGGCTACTGGGACAAGTACAAGTTGTTGTGGAATCAGGACAAGCAGGCGTTTATTCGTCGTTACGCCAAGGCGAACCGGCCGCTGCAGCAGTTCCGAGCGGACATCGAGCGCTACCGGGAGCAGCAGGTGAGCATCCAGAACGAAGACCTTACCAACACGATCAACTTTATCCAGATCGACACCAATTTCCTGAAAGCGAGTCTTGTGGAGCACACAGTGCAGTGGATCGGAAAGCTGACTGGGTTACTGAACCAAACCGCGCACGACGAGCTGAGCGACTTGATGAACATGATGAAAGAAAACACGCGCAAATTGCAGATCAAGCCGACGAACCTGGATCACCTCGGAGAGAGCATCCGGCTACTACAGGACATCAAGGACAACACGGCCGCTGTCGTTGCAAGGTTCGAGCCGCTGCAGCTAAAGTATGACCTTCTGGCGGAGTTCGACGTGCAGACGACAGACGAAGAACAGCGCGATCTCGCGAGCCTAAAGCCCAGCTGGGAGGTGTATGAGGTGATGCTCATCGACGCCAACACGATGCTTCAAAAGTGCAAGGTGAGTATGAAGCAGAGCTTGCAGGACTCAGTGGCCGAGCTGCACAACATCATGACTGATCTGCGCGCAGAAGCGGAGGCTACACTGCCGTACTCGAGTGAGCAAAACTCGACCGTGGCGCGTCGAATCCTAGCCGAGTTTGAGAAGAAAATGGAGGCCACCCGCAGCAGGCAGGGTACGCTAAAGAAAGGCCTGGAGATCTTTGGCATTGAGGAGTCCAAGAATGAAGGATTCGCGCAGACAGAGAAGGAGATCGAGCTCCTGCAGCAGATTTGGACATTGGCGGACGAGTGGGAGGTAGTGTGGGCGACGTGGAAGAATCAGGTGTTCTATGAGATTGAAGTCGACAGCATGGAGACGACCGCGGCGCAGTTTTTCAAAAAGGTGGTCAAGTATGGCAAGGAGATGAAGAACTGGACGGTCTGGAGCGCCATGAAGACCAAGATAGAGCAGTTTCGTCAGACGCTGCCGCTAATACAGGACTTGAAGAGTCCAGCGCTGCGTCCGCGGCACTGGGTGCAGCTGAAGGAGGAAATGGGCAAGACATTCGACACGGAGTCGGAGAGCTTTACACTCGAGCGTGTGTTCTCGCTTGGGTTTCACTTGCATGCCGAGTTCATCAGCACCATGTCTGCCAACGCCAGCAAGGAGTTGTCGATCGAGCAGACCCTGGATGCGATCGAGAAGCGCTGGAGTGGCATTGACATCGACATTGGCGAGTACAAAACCGTTTACTACAAGATTAAGTCGGCTGACGACCTGTTTATGGCGCTCGAGGACGACCAAGTACAGCTGTCGACGATGAAAGCGTCTCCCTTCTTTGGCTCGTTCGACACGCGCATCCTGTACTGGGAGAAGGCGTTGTCCCACGTATCGGAGGTCATCGAGACACTGCTTGGTGTTCAACGCTGCTGGATCTATCTGGAATCGATCTTCATGGCCTCTGAAGACATCCGTAAGCAACTGCCACTGGAGAGTAAGCTGTTCGACGAGGTCAACTCGGCGTATTCACAAGTGACGAAGGGCATGGCCGAAGCGAAGAACGCGCTTCGAGCAACGCAGGCACCAAACGTACTCCAGACACTGGTGTCGATGCAAGAGAAGCTGGATGAGATCCAAAAGTGCCTGGATCAGTACCTCGAGACAAAGCGGATGTTGTTCCCTCGCTTCTACTTCCTCTCCAACGACGACTTGTTGGAAATCCTCGGACACCAGAAGGACCCAGACCAAGTGCAGAAGCACATCAAAAAGTGCTTTGAAGCCATCAAGACACTGTACCTCGTGCCACCAGGAGCGCGGGGGAACACGACGTTTGAGGCGCTGGGCATGAATTCTCCGTGCGGCGAGCAAGTGATATTCGCCTCGAACGTTGTTGTTGCTGGCGCTGTGGAGGGCTGGCTACTGCGTGTTGAGGCAGCCATGGTCAACACGCTGGAGAAGATTTACGCGCAGTGCCTCATCGGGTACAAGGGCAAGAAGGAAAAGTGGATCCGCGACTTCCCTGGTCAACTGTTGATCACATGCGGCCAGACCGCGTGGACGAACGAGTGCATCAAGGCGCTCAATGAAGTCGCGCGCGGCGAGAAGAAGGCGCTGAAGCAACTGAAGAAGAAATGGATCTCGTACCTCAACAAGCTTGCGGACATGGTGCGCGGCCAGCTCTCGTCCAGCGAGCGCAAGAAGGTCGTGGCGCTGATTACGATCGAGATTCACTCGCGCGATGTGATCGATCGCCTTGTGAAGCAGAACTGCAAGAGCGTGAACGATTTTGACTGGTTGATGCAGCTTCGTTTCTATTTCAACAAGGAATTGGGCGAGTCGGGCATCTGCGAGGTCAAGCAAACTGTCACGTCGCTGCAATACTCGTATGAGTATCAGGGCAACAACGGTCGCCTTGTGATTACTCCGCTGACGGATCGGTGCGTGCTCACCATGACAACGGCGCTACATCTGAATCGCGGCGGCAATCCTCTCGGTCCTGCTGGGACTGGCAAAACCGAGACAGTCAAGGATCTGGGAAAGAATCTAGCCAAGTATGTCATTGTTTTCAACTGCAGTGACGGCCTGGACTACAAGTCGGTCGGGCGAATGTTTGCGGGTCTGGTGCAGTCCGGCGGGTGGGGCTGCTTTGACGAGTTTAACCGCATTGAAATCGAGGTGCTGTCCGTGGTCGCGCAGCAGGTGCTAACCATTATGCAGGCGCTGACGGCAAAGCAGACGCAGGTCATGTTTCTCGGGTCGCTAATCAAGTGCAACCACAACATGGGCATCTTCATCACGATGAATCCCGGTTACGCAGGTCGAACGGAGCTCCCGGACAACCTGAAGGCGCTCATGCGCCCGTGCGCCATGATGGTACCGGATCTGGCCCTGATTGCGGAGGTGATGCTTCAGGCAGAAGGGTTCCGAGACGCGAAGACGCTGGCAAAGAAAACAACGACGCTGTACGGTCTGATGATCCAGCAGCTCAGTAAGCAAGATCACTACGATTTCGGTCTTCGGTCACTCAAGGCCGTGCTCAACATGGCTGGCTCGCTGAAACGAGAAGACCCGAATCTGCAGGAGGAGAACATTCTGCTGCGTGCGCTTCGCGACATGAACATGCCCAAGTTCATCCGCGAGGATGCAGCACTGTTCCGCTTGCTGCTTGGTGACTTGTTTCCGTCAGTGGAACTGCCTGTGACTGACTACGGGCGACTTCAAGGCACGATTGAGCAAGAGCTTGTCGAGCAGAAACTCCAAGTACATTCTCAGATCGTGTTCAAGACGATTCAGTTATACGAGTCCCAGATCACGCGGCACTGCAACATGATTGTGGGGCAAACGATGGCAGGCAAGTCGACGATCTGGAAGACCCTGCAAGCGGCCAAAACGGCGCTGGCAAAGGACGGAGTAGCGGGATACATGTCCGTCCGTGTCCAAGTGCTGAACCCGAAGTCAATCTCGCTCAACGAGATCTATGGCGTCTACGACTTGTCCACGTTTGAGTGGATTGACGGAGTCTTGTCGTCCATTTTCCGAACATTAGCCGCCGACGAAAAGGCAGAAGAGAAATGGATCATGCTAGATGGACCCGTCGATACGCTCTGGATCGAGAGTATGAACAGTGTCATGGACGACAACAAAGTGTTGACGCTGATTAACGGCGACCGAATCAGCATGAGTTCGTCCATGGCGCTAATGTTCGAGGTGCAGGATCTGGCTGTGGCCTCTCCAGCGACTGTCAGCCGTGCCGGTATGGTGTACATGGACGTGAACGACCTCGGATGGCGACCATTTGTTCAAACGTGGATTGCCACGACGATATCTGTTCCAGAAGAGCGCGATATCTTGCAGGCGCTATTTGAGAAGTACGTCCCGAAGGTGCTACAGTTCAAGTCCTCCGAAGTGATGGAGTTGATCCCAGTCACAGAGTTCAACAGCGTCAAGTCCTTCTGCAACCTCTACAATGCGCTTGCAACGGCTGAGAACGGAGTTGACAAGGTAGCATGCGGCGACAAGTTTGCGGCGGCGGTGGAGCGATGGTTCCTGTTTTGCCTGACGTGGAGTGTCATGGCTGCTGCCAACGAGGAAGGCCGGAAGAAGTTCGACTCGTGCCTGCGGGACATTGACACGCTCTACCCTCCGCTCAAGACAGCGTACGACTACTACGTCGATCCGGGGAACCGCGACTTTAAGCTATGGGATGAGAGACTCCCTCAGAACTTCCGGATCGCACCAAACATGCCCTTCCACAAGATCATGGTGCCGACCATCGACACGCTTCGCTACGGCTTCTTGGTCCAGACCATGCTGACAGCGGGGATCCACACTCTCATCGTCGGCGACACTGGCGTCGGCAAGACAACTGTGGTACAGCGCGAGGTCGAGAATCTTTCGGACGCGTATAATATTCTCGTGATGAACTTCTCGTCGGCAACTTCGTCCGCAACGACGCAGGATGTGATCGAGAACGTGATGGAGAAGCGCTCGCTGAATCGCTTTGGTCCTGTCGGCGGCAAGAAACTCGTGACGTTCATCGACGACCTCAACATGCCGACCAAGGACACTTTTGGGTCGCAGCCGCCGCTCGAGCTGCTTCGCCAGTGGGTCGACTACAGCTGCTGGTATGACCGTAAGAAGCAGACGCTCAAGTACTTCGTCGACATGCAGCTCATCGCGGCCATGGGGCCACCTGGTGGCGGGCGTTCGGTGATCAGCTCGCGGTTACAGAGTCGATTCAACTTGGTGAACATGACAATCCCAGAACAAGCACAGCTCAAGCGCATCTTTGAGACGATGCTCGTTCCGAAGCTGGCGGAGTTTGACGACGAGATCAAGCCGCTTGGCGTGCCGCTTGTTGCTGCTACCATCCAGCTCTACCAGAACGTGCTGGAGCAGTTCCTACCAACTCCAGCAAACAGCCACTATCTCTTCAACTTGCGCGACATGGCCAAGGTGATCCAGGGACTGCTGCTAACCGACAAGTACAACGCGACAAGCCGCGATGGCGTGTTGCGTCTTTGGGTACATGAGAGCTTGCGCGTGTTCTCAGACCGCTTGACTACTCCAGAGGATCGCCAGACCTTCAAGCGACGGGTTGATGAACTTCTGGGTGTGCATTTCCAGACGGACTGGTCGCGCTTGCTGTCCTCGGCGGCCGAGCGACTGAAGGAGAACGGACCGCTGTTCACCTACATCTTCTCGACGGCGGCTTCGGAAGACACAGGCGCGCCGCCCAAATACACTGAAGTCACGGACATGAAGATGCTCAAGAGCTTCGTCGAGGAGCAGCTTGAGAACCACAATGCTGAGCCTGGATTCGTGCCGATGAACCTGGTCATGTTTGGCGACGCGTTACTCCACATTCTGCGTATCCATCGCCAGCTGATGACGACGCGAGGAAATTTATTGCTCGTGGGCGTTGGCGGCAGTGGGCGGCAGTCGTTGACGAAGCTGGCGTCATTCATCGGAGGCTTCAAGGTGTTCCAGATCGAAGTCGTCAAGAACTACCGCACGAGCGAGTTCCACGAGGACATGAAGAAGCTGTATCAGCTCGTCGGTATCCAGGAGCAGCGCACAGTGTTCCTGTTTAGTGACACGCAGATCAAGAGCGAGTCATTCGTCGAGGACCTGAACAATATCCTCAGCAGCGGCGAGATCCCAGGTCTGTTTGAAAAGGACGAGCAGGCTGGAATCCTTGATGGTGTGCGAGCACGAGCACGCGCACAGGGCATCCGTGAGACGAAGGAGTCACTGTGGAATTTCTTCATCAGCGAAGTGCGCCGCAATTTGCACGTCGTGCTCGCGTTTAGCCCCATTGGGAAAGGATTCCGAGACCGCTGTCGTCAATTCCCGTCGCTGGTGAACAACACGACCATCGACTGGTTTAACGAGTGGCCTCTCGACGCTCTTCAGGAGGTCGGCATGAAGTTCCTCGAGGAAAAGAACATCGCCAACGATGTGCAGCGCCCCAAGATCTCGTCCGTGTTTGCGATCGTGCACAGCAGCGTCCTACTGGCGTCGAGCCAGGTGCTGGCCAGCATGAAGCGCCATAACTACGTGACGCCGACCAACTACTTATCGCTAGTGACCGGGTATGTTGACTTGCTGTCAGAGAAGTCGGCTGCCATCCGAGATACACGCGACAAGCTCAAGAACGGCCTGGCTAAGCTTGAGGAATCACGGTTGCAGGTGGAGGAGATGTCCAAACAGCTCGAGGAGCGTAAGGTGGTGGTGGCCCAGAAGAACAAGGACTGTAGTGATTTGCTGGTTGTGATTGTGTCGGAGCGCCGTGTTGCGGACGAGCAACGCAAGCAAGTCGAAGCAGACAGCGAACGTATTGGAAAAGAGGAGGCGGAGACCAAAAAGATCGCTGACGACGCTCAAAAGGACCTGGACGAAGCGCTTCCGGCTCTCCAGCGCGCTATGCTTGAGGTTGAGAATCTGGACAAGAAGGCAATTGCTGAGGTGAAGGTGTACTCGCAGCCACCGGAGCTGGTGTCGCTCGTCATGTGCGCGGTCATGATCCTGTTTGGGCTGCCGCCAACGTGGGCACAGGCCAAGACCAAGATGAACGACGTCAACTTCCTCCAGCAGATCAAGACATTCGACAAGGATTCAATCCGCGACAAGACGG
This sequence comes from Phytopythium sindhum, assembly GCA_023334395.1. Taxonomy (NCBI): domain Eukaryota; phylum Oomycota; class Peronosporomycetes; order Pythiales; family Pythiaceae; genus Phytopythium; species Phytopythium sindhum. The sequence goes on from JAASGW010000033.1 coordinate 67,991, forward strand.
TGGCGGCGCTCAAGAAGTACACGTCCAAGCCTACGTTCAACGCTGACATTGTGCGCAAGGTGTCGTCGGCCGCCGGCGCGCTTTGCTCGTGGGTGTTGGCGATGGAGTGCTACGCCGGCGTCTTCCGTGTCGTGGCGCCAAAGAAGGAGGTGCTAAAGAAGTCGCAGCAGGCCCTCGCGATCAAACAGCAAGATCTCCAGCTCGCAAAGGAGAAGCTGCAGGAGGTGACCGAGAAGGTCGAAGGGCTCAAGCGTCAGTACGACTCGAGCGTCTCGGAAAAAAACGCGCTCCGCGAGGAGGCCGAGCTGCTCGAGCTCAAGCTTTCTCGCGCCGAGCAGCTTGTAAAGGGGCTGGCAGGTGAGCGAGAGCGATGGCAAATCTCGATCGCCGACAAGAACGAGAACCTCGTGAATGTGGTAGGCGACGCACTGGTCGCAGCCGCGTTCATCTCATATGCCGGACCGTTCGACACGTACTACCGCGGGTCGCTCGTTGATACGTGGATGAACCGAGTGACTCAGCAGGGGCTGCCGATCTCTCAAAAGTTCACTTTCACTGACTTCCTGGCAGATCCGACAGACGTTCGCAGTTGGAACGCGCATGGGTTGCCCCGCGACTCGCTGTCTACCGAGAACGGCGTCATCACGACGCGTGGCAAGCGTTGGCCGCTGATGATCGACCCGCAAGGCCAGGCTAACAAGTGGATCAAGTCGATGGAAGGGACGCGGCTCGAAGTGGTGGACCCGATGATGAAGGACTTGCTGCGAAAGCTCGAGAACGGCATCCGATTCGGCATTCCCGTGCTCATGCAGGACATCTTGGAAGAGCTCGACCCGAGCCTTGAGCCGGTGCTCAACAAGAGTATCATCAAGATCGGAAACCGCGAGGTGATTCGTCTGGGTGACAAGGAGCTTGACTACAACCGCGAGTTCCGCTTCTACCTCACAACGAAGCTGCACAACCCTCACTACACGCCCGAAGTGTCGACGAAGACGACGATTGTCAACTTCGTTGTCAAGGAGCAAGGCCTCGAGGCGCAGCTGCTTGGTATCACCGTGCAGCTCGAAGAGCCCGCACTGGAAGAGCAAAAGTCGGACCTAGTCGTGCGTGTTGCTGCCGCCAAGAAGAAGCTGATCGACCTCGAAAACGAAATCCTCCGGCTGCTGTCCGCCGCCAAGGGCTCCCTTTTGGATGATGAGTCGCTTGTGACGACGCTCAACGCGTCCAAAACAACGTCCGAGGAAGTGACGCACCAGCTCGTGGTGAGTGAAGAGACCGAGAAGAAGATCGACGCGGCGCGTATGGGCTACGCGCGTGTGGCACTGCGCTCGTCGACGCTGTACTTCGTGTTGAACGACATGACGAGTGTCGATCCGATGTACCAGTTCTCGCTCGACGCTTACGTCGACCTATTCAAAGACTCGATCGTCAAGAGCCGAAGTGTCAAGAACCAGGGCGCGCTGAGTGAAGAGCTCACGGAGCGCATCAACGCCATCAACGACTACCACACGTACGCAGTGTACGCGTACGCTTGTCGAGGTCTGTTCGAGCGCCACAAGCTGCTCTTCTCGCTGCAAATGTGCGTCCGCGTCCTCCAGAGTCTCGGCAAGCTGCCGCAGGACGAGTACGACTTCCTGCTGAAGGGCGGCAGCCTCATGTCGCAGGAGGACAAGGTTGCCAACTGCGCGAGCGAGTTCTTGAGCGACGGCGCGTGGGCTAGTGTTGTGGAACTCGGTCGGCTGCCACGCTTCCAGGGGCTTGTGAGCTCGTTTGAGCAAGCCACGAAGTCCTGGAAGGCATGGTACCAGAGCAGTACGCCAGAGGTTGAGCCTCTGCCTGGTGACTGGGATGGCAAGTGCAATGAGCTGCAGCGCATGCTGTTGCTACGCTGTGTGCGTCCGGACCGTTTGAGCATCCAAGCCGCGCGGTTCACTGCTGCAAACCTTGGGGCACAGTTTGTGGACCCGCCTCCGTTCGACCTGCGCGTCATCTACGAGTCCTCAACGTACAGGACGCCGCTCATCTTTGTGCTGTCGCCTGGTGTGGACCCGACCAACTCCCTCATGGCTTTGGCCGAGTCGCTGCATAAGAACGTGGAGAACTGTGCGCTCGGCCAGGGCCAAGCGAGTATCGCCGAGGCCATTCTAGCGCGCGGGCTTGAGGCTGGCAACTGGGTTTTCCTAGCCAATTGCCACCTCATGCTCAGCTGGGCGCCGACGCTCGAGAAGCTCATTGACAGCTACTGTGCCGCTGGAAGTGCTGGATCCGGTGCGGGCTCCACGACGCAAGTAAACCCTCAGTTCCGACTTTGGCTCACGAGTGACCCAACGCCCAAGTTCCCAATCGCGATCCTCCAGCGAGGCATCAAAATGACGACCGAGCCACCGCGAGGGCTCAAGGCCAACCTTCTTCGTCTATACAACACTCTGACGACCGACAAGTTCACGCGCTGCCACGAGCAGCGCAAGTACAAGCGGTTGCTCTTCTGCTTGTGCTGGTTCCACTCGCTCTTGCTGGAGCGTCGCAAGTTTAACAACCTCGGCTGGAACATCCCGTACGACTTCAACGAGTCGGACTTCGCCATCAGCGAAGACGTGCTGGCGATCTACCTGGACGAGTACGAGGACACGCCGTGGGATGCGCTCAAGTACCTGATCGCGCAGGCTAACTACGGCGGGCGCGTCACGGACGACTGGGACCGGCGGCTCATGCTCGTGTACATCACGCAGTTCTTCGCCGAGGACGTGCTCCAGATGGACAACGCCCCGTTGTCGGAGAGCGAGTACTACTTCGTGCCTGACGACGGCGACCTGTCGTCGTACACCGAGTACATCAAGCAGCTGCCGCTCGATGACCCTCCTGCAGCGTTCGGGCAGCACCCCAACGCGCAGATTGCTTCTCAAATCGACGACGGACGTGAGTTGCTCGCGACGATCCTGTCACTCCAGGCGCTCGACGTGGCTGACGGCGCGCGCGGCAACGACGACAAGGTGCTGACGCTCCTACAGGCTCTGCGCGAGACGGTCCCGGACGTGTTTGACATTGCGAATATTAAGGCATCGCTGGCGGCGCGACCGGACCCTGACGCGCTCAAGACGGTGCTTGTCCAAGAGCTGGAACGGTACAACAAGCTGCTCGCGACGATCCGCGGGTCGGTCGCGGCGCTTGAGCGTGGTATCCAGGGCGCCGTCGTCATCACGCCCGAGCTTGAGGCCGTCTACCATGCCGTGCTGTTGGGCGCTGTGCCTCGAGCCTGGGGCTTCTGCTACCCATCCCTCAAGCCACTGGGGACGTGGATGCACGATCTCAAGCTGCGGTGCGAGCAGATGAGCAAGTGGGCGACGCACGCCGTGCCTAACGTATTCTGGCTCGCAGGCTTCACGTACCCGACGGGTTTCCTGACGGCGTTGCTGCAGACAGCGGCGCGCAAGAACGGCGTGGCGATCGACTCGCTCAGCTGGGAGTTCGTCGTCATCAACCAGAACGAGATGGCGCTGACCTCGGGTCCGAAAGATGGCGCGTACATCAAGGGCCTGATTCTCGAGGGCGCTCGCTGGGACTTCGACCACGACTGCCTCACCGAGCCGCACCCGATGGAGCTGCACTGTGGTATGCCGATCCTGCATTTCAAGCCCGTCGAGGCCAAGAAGAAGCCCGCGCGTGGGCTGTACAGCTGTCCGCTGTATCTGTACCCGCTGCGCACAGGTACTCGCGAGCGTCCGTCGTTCATGATCGCTGTGGACCTTAAAGCCGGCGCAGGGAAGTCGCCTGACGTGTGGACCAAGCGCGGGACCGCGCTGCTGCTGTCTCTCAGCACATAACGACAAGGGCTCCTTCATCACAAGGTGCTAGTGAATCGATGGCTGAATAGATGAAGTACTAATAGCAAACAGAGTATCTCTTTCGTTCCCAATCCCATCCACGTGCATGCTGCCACTAGATCGTGAGCCAGTCGCCGCCATCGACCTCGTCCTCCTTATCGCCGCCTGAAAGTGATCGTCGCGCGTCCTGTACCTCCTTCCGCACGAGCTTCGTGCGCCGATCAGCCGCGCCAAAGTGGCTCTCATGCACCATCAGCACCGACCGGAGCAGCATGACACTTGCGGATGCGTTGGCCTCGCCGCCGAGCCGTAATAGCATCCTTGCGAGCTCGCGCGCAGCGTCGCTCGCTTCGATCGAGAACTCGCCGTACCCGTCAACGGCAGCCTCGTGCACGCGCGCGAGCACTTCACGCTGCTCATCGAGAGAACAGCTCGGCCACGTTTGCTGGCGAGCGCTCGACCCTGTAGCCTCGCCACCTCGCGCGAGCAGGAGCCACTGGCGGAACGCGTCGAGTGCGAGCGCGCAGCACTCGCGACGCGTTGATGAGACACCAGGGAACTCGCGGCCGAATGACTGGAAGAACTCGCCAGCTGCCAAGTACGAGCGTCTCGCAGCTAACGCTGACGTCGCTGCCTTAGATTCAGAGTTCTTCGCGAGCTGGAACGCTCGCTGGTGATGCACACGCGCGATTTCCAGCTGAACGAGCGCCGACGCGGGCACTGGGCCGTTGCACGCGGCTTCATACACGGCGGCGGCACGAGCATAGCAACGCACGCACTCGTCTGGCTCGCCCTTCGTCAGATGGAGCTGTGCGAGGGTCACGTGTACGGCCGCTGTTGCTACGTGCTCGCGGCCGAGATGCTGCTCTAGCAGCGACCACGCCTTGTTGCAGTGCTCGACAGCCTCGTCCAGTAGTGCCAGTGCATCCGGTGGCATTCTCACAGTCGAACCATCTGATGTCTCCGAGCCAACAGCAGCAGTGATGTGTTCCTGGCGAAGCTGTGCGCTCGCCTGCGCTTCGGCGTCCTTCTTGGCCAGCACTTGACCGCCCGAGCGCTGACAGTGCACGTCCACCAGCGACAGCGCGCGTGAACGGATGCTGCGCGTGCCCTCGGGAGTCAGAAGCCACCTCTCAACCTGGTCGAGCGCCGCTTGGTGGCTTCGAGCTCGCAACTGCTTGCTGCGTACTGCCAGAATCTCGGCAGCGGCGAGGTAAAACGGCACGAGCGTGTCACCTGGCTCGATCATCTCCTCGCATGTCCGTTCTTGCGCGGCGATCGCGACGTGGATGAACCGAACGGCGTCTTCCAGTCGCCCACGACGAAGAAACACGCGACTGAGGAACAAGTCAATCTGCGCATCCAGGACTCGAGCGAGGTGGCGCTTGTCCTCCTCCTCGTCGCTATCGTCATCGTCGACATTGTCAGCGTTTTCTTCAGTATCGTTTGCGCCGCCCTGATCAAGAAGGAAGCCGCGACGAGCACATCCGTGCTCGAGGACTTCACTCCATGTGAGGGTGGGCCAATCGGCGTGCCGCCGCTTGTGTTTGAGAGCGATGGCAAGTGCGCGTAGACACCGAGACGTCCTCGCCTCGCTTGTGCGATCCCTGGAGCTACTGTCTTGTTGATGGAGTGCGAAGCGAGTGTTCTGTCGCTGCTGATTGATAGCCACGACGAAGTCAGACTGAGGCACGAGACCGCCCCGCCCGCTATCGAGCGCGTCGAAGGCTTCGCGGATCACCGCCAGAGCCTCCGGCTGCATCTCCCTCTCGACTTGAGAGATATATACTTTCATTGACGCGCTGTTCCGCTCCAGTCGAGTCAGCAGCTCCTGCCAGTGGACCGATGGCGTCGTGTCAAAGGCCTGCACGAGGCTTTCGTGATCGAACAGACGAGGTGTCTCTGGCTCATCGGTGCTAATAAGGTTGAGACCATCTTCATTGCCGTCACCTGCACGTCGAATCTCCTCTAGCTCGTCTTGCCACAGCTGGACGTAGCCAAGCAACGGAGCTAGTCCGACCCGTCCCTGAGCAGACTCGTCACGCTGCAGCTCGTAGAAGTAAGCGAGCGCTCTCGACAGAAGGCTGCTTCGTGCGTCAGCTTCTGGTGTGTATGAGTTGGATTCGTCTGCGTCTTGCACTATCTTGGTAGCCTCCGAGTCAAGCTCAGTCTCGTCCAGCGTCTTCAGAACGTTCTTTGCCGCCATCACATGCGGGTACCCCTGCTTCCAAAGGTTCAGGCGCGCGTACGCCTCCGCGAGCTCAACCTCTGCGCGCGCGACCGCGATACTGCGAGCACCATACGCGAGCTTGGCGAGGGCAAGGCCGCGCATCTTCGCCCGAAGAAGCTGTTCAAACAACGATCGGCCTTCGTCGTCGTAGAACTGGTGGAAAAACGGGTCGCGGCGCTCGTCGTCCGCCTCGGGCGCAGCGCCATCAACAGCGTCATTCGCCTGCGTTTGAGTCGACAGCGACCCAGCACGCGTCTGCATCTGCGTGACCAGCGGTCGAGCGAACACGCCGACGCGGCTGTGGCCCGAATTCTCCAGTACTTTCAGATCTCGATCCAGCGCCACGCACTCGCGACGTAGCGCGCGCAGACGATCTCGCGGCGGCAGCAACGCGTGGGGACCCGTCGCTCGTGGCGGCGGCGGGCGGAGCCGCCTCCTTGGCGAAGTGCTCGACGCAGCGATGGATGCACGCGCGGACAGCGGCAGCCGCGCACCGACAGTGCTTTGCATGGTTACCGTAGCCTGAGCGGCAGCAGTCGCGCCTGTGTCGGTGGCGCTGATCAACAACATGCAGTAGCCTCCCCACAGGTTGGCGACCGTTCATTATCAAGTTTGAGTAGAAGCATAGTACGTTTCTCAGACCCAACTATCAACTAACAGAGTCCATCCAGTACATTGTCTCACCCATTACACTCTAAAGCAGTGCATTAACGAGTAATCGATTGAATATACTGATTTTGAGATACGATAGTCGTGGTTCCAGAACGTTCGTTTGAGCTGCTAGTCTGAGTCTCTCTGATCCTGACGATCTGAGTCCCCCAGGTGTCAAACAACCTTGTTCGCTGCTCCATTACCAGAAGCGCCCGCCACTACGCAGGCTGCGAGCGCATCAAACGACTGCTCTGTGAGTATCTGGAGGCGGCAATGGATTCGGTGACGGGCATCAGCGGCATCGACGGCGGCGTCGGGTGGGACTCGTCCCTGCTGTCGGCGGACGCGTCGGCGCTGAGCGCGAGCGACGACTTCGACCCGAACGCGCTAATCGAGCGCACGCAGCAGGTCAAAGTGGACGTGAACGACTACTCGCGGTTCAAGGGCATCGGCGAGTCGGACTCGGAGGACGACAAGGCGACGGAGAAGAAGAAGAAGGCGGCCGCCTCAAGCGGCGGCGAGGCGATCACGTGCCGCAACTGCCACAAGCCCGGCGCCAAGCTCAAGTGCTCCGTGTGCAAGAAGGCCGTCTACTGCGCGCGCGCGTGCCAGGCGAGCGACTGGACGTTCCACAAGCGCATCTGCAAGAAGCCCGAGCCGTCCAAGGCCAAGGATCCGCCGCGCCGCCTGACGCCGTCCCCGGCGAGCTCCTCCTCCTCCTCCTCCTCGACCTCGAAGCCTTCGTCGTTTTCGTCTTCTTCGTCGACGACAAGTAGTGCCAAGAAGGCCAGCGCCTCCAAGTCGTCCGTGGTCGTGACGGACGAGCCGGATATGCCGGCAGACATGCGCGGCTACAAGAACGGACTCCCGTACTTCCACCGAGAGCTCTCCAAGGAGGAGAAGAACCTCATCGGCGACATTGCGCCGCAGAAGATCGAGCCGGCGGCGCCCATCGCGGTACGTTCTGATGATGTGAAAAGCCGCCGCAGCCTGGGAATAGTGAATGCATGCTGATGGTGTTTTCGTGACGGGTGGTTAATGGCAGGCTGCGCCTACGAGTCACGAGGGATCGGCGTGGAACGCGGCGGGCACCTTTGAGGAGCGGACGTACACCAAGTGGGCCGAGGTGAGCGAGAGCTTTCGTGAATGTCTTGGGTGTCGTTGCCATTATAATGTGCGATTAACCATTGCTCCGCCATGATGACAGCAAAAACTGGGTGAGGTGTTCACGGACGCGTCCTTCTCGGACGGCAACCTGCACGCGACCCTCAAGGCTCCCGAGAAGATCACGGGCGACGCCAGCATCTGCGTCGTGCGCGGCAAGAAGCGCTACCTGTTCGACTTCAACTTCAAGCTGCCGTTCAAGGTCGCCATCAGCGGAGGCGGCAATTACAAGGGAAGCTACACCATGAACGAGATCTCGAACGACGAGGACTACGAGGTAAGTATAGTATCATCCGATAGATTTCAACGCTGTGCGGTATCGCCATATAACGCGGTGTTGCGGTGTAGATCTCGTACAAGCTGACGAAGAACCCAACGAGCGCCTCAGAGCTCGCAGCGATCCAGAAGTTTGTCGGAACGAAGCAGAGCGGACTCCAGGGCGAAGTGGTGCGTCTGCTGGGTGAGTTTGCGCGTGAGTTCCAGAACCAATAGACAGGGAGCGATGGCCGCGCTGGTGGTAACTAGGTGTACGAGCGGCTCTGGCGCCAGAAAGCGGCGTCAGATGTGGAGTAGATCTTGAAGAAGACCTCAACGGTGATCGAATGCGAACACGGGGGGGGTGAATTTCTTGGCGAAATGTTAGACTGGAAGTCGGGAATGGTCACTACCTACCTGCGCCCATGGGTTTCTTGCGGCGGTGAAAACGAGTCGATCGATCTCTAGACTGATTCATCCCTATCGTCCTCCGTTGCTCACGTACCGCTTGAAAGGTGTGCGGACTTACACCGCGTCGCGCAGGACCGAAGGCGACAGCGCTGGGTTGATCGCATGCTTCGACGCCAGGCTCTGACGCGCGGCGATCATGCCGAGATGGCAGCTGCGGAGAATGTCATGACCGTTCAACAGACCGTACACGGTGCCTCCGACGAGGCTGTCGCCTTCACAGGAGCAACAACCAAAGACACGATGAGGAAGCAGAATTAGCTGCCGTGCACAAACCCCAGTCCAGGCAGTAGGATAGCTGAGCTTACCGGCACCGGTGCAGTTCTTGGCGACCACTTCCACGCCCGGGATGTGCACGATGTTCATGGCGTGGCTGCCATGGACTTGGTGCACGCCCCAGATTTCGATCGGGAAGTCACTGGAAGCGACCAGCCGCTCCAGCTCTTCGCGCTCCTGGTTGATCGACCCGACGAGGACGCCATGCTTCCCGATCGTAACGATGACGTGCTTTGGCTTGGTCTTGTCGCCGTTGGCCATCGCGATCAGCACTAATCCCAACGGTAGTTACCAAGCGAACTCGTTAGCGTTGAGAACAAAGATCGAGCAGCCCACCCTCAGACCACTCACCAGTGATCATGTCGTTCTTCAACTGGGTCATCCGCTCCCTCGGCAAGATCCGCGAGTCGGGGGTGAGCGGGAATCGTTCATGATGCTGGTGATTGTCAGCTTGCTGACCCTCCGACTCCTTGATCGCGTCGCTGATCGCCTTCAGCTCGTCTCCGTTGGGAGACAGGTACGTCATGGACGCAAGAGCACCAGCCTCCACCACGCGCACTGCCTTTTGAACCGAGGTCGGCTCGAACCAAACGTCGACGCCCGCCGCCGCGCTGCGCTTGAACAGCTCGCCGATGGTCTTCGGCGTCAGGTTACCGTCAGCGATCACCAACTTCGAGCTCTTGATGAGGTCTTCCGAGATCGCGCTGCTGTCCTAGAGCAGTATGAGCATCAGCAACACAGACGGCCGAGTTAGTCGGGCAAAACGTTCGACCCGACACACCGGGTAGTTGTCCAGACTTCTTCATACAATCGCCTCGAAAGTGCGCATGTCGGCGATGGCGGCATCCAAATCGCCAGACGAATCCAGCACGGCGGAGTACACGGCGGTCGCGAGCTCGTCCGAGACGCGGATGCCGCTAGAGTTGAGGCCCAGCTTCTTCAGGCTCTCCAGCAAGATCGACCCTGAGGCATCGTTGCCAACGGCGGACACGAGCAAGGGATCAGCCTCGAGGCGAAGAAGGCACTCGGCGATGTTCCGGCCAACGCCTGCAGCACAAGTCGATCAACATTTAGTCGGTCCGAATGGGAAGGAGTCGAGTAGAGGTGCAATGTTCGACGACAGCAGTCACCTCCACTGGTTTGCTGGATGGTGCCGATGTTGGACGTCTCACGAATGATCGGAGACGTCGAGGTACTAATGATATCGAGCACGAGCCCACCCACGACTAGGACGTGCATAGGACCGCGATCATCTGCGAAGCACTTTGGTTTCCATTGAATCATCACGTTAAAAGCACGGATAAGGCATGTAACGCTGAATCTAGTCGTGGCTAACCTTGTCGTGAGGAAGCGAGAACGAGGTCGCCGTCGCCGAGGTGCCCTGCTCGCTCTCCAGTTCGAAGAGGGAGGCCGCAATCTAATGTAAAAAAAAAAAAACACACACACACACACACACAACATTGCGGGTGAGCAGGCGGTTAAACCTTGCCAGAATATTCAATATCTCTGTCGGTGCTCGTACCTGGCTGCCGATGACGGCATTGTTCTTGACAAGATCAATGTTCGAGTTCAAGGAGGCACCGCCAGTGATCTCGTTAACGCGCTTGAGTAGGTACGGCGTCACCGCCTGACCAGAAATACCCTTCTCGGACACTTCCTTGAGTCCCAGCTATCAACGGAGCGACACAAACGTCATACCACACTATCTTGATCACTTGAGCGATCGGATTGAACTGACGCACCTCGATAGCACCATCGATGATATCTGTCGGGACCGGATTCGGGTTCGGGACGGCGAATACAAAGCCGTTGGGAAGCTCCAGGCTCAGGCTCTCGTGGATCAGCTTGGCGCACTCCTCCGGGGAGTCCCGGCGAAGCTGCGCCTTCACGCCGCTGTCTTTGGTGAAGAACGCAGGGAACTGTGGAGTTCCATACCCGACCACGGGGACGCTCTACACGTACCAAAGAGCACGTCAAACACAACAAACGTCAGTTATCACCACTATGAAGCGTTATCAAGTCATCCGAGTGAAGCTACGATGCGTACGTGGGTTTCCAGGAACTCCAGCGTCCGCGGAATGTCCAGGATCGACTTGATGCCGGCGCAGATCACCGCCACCGGCGTGCGAGACAGCTCCAGTAGGTCGGTCGAGATGTCTGCACACCGATAAAGAGATGCATCAGCACACTGTACACCTAACTGGCAATTGCTGGTTCACCATGAACCGTCTCACCCATGGTCTCCTCGCTGAATCGGTGAACGCCGCCGATGCCACCGGTCACGAACACCTTGATCCCCGCCGCGTACGCGATGCGCCTGCATCACATAGGAGTCATACAGAGTTAGCGGGGCTAGTACTATCGTGGGAGGGGAAGCATCTGTCCACTGTCAATGGACGCACATGGTGCTGGAGACCGTGGTGGCGCCCACGGCGCCGTCGACGAGCGCGGCGGCCATGTCGCGCGTGGAGCACTTGCGCGCGCGGACGCCCATGTCCGCGAGCTTGAGCAGGTCCACGTCCGAGAGGCCGACCTTGAGCTGCCCGTCCGCGATGCAGATGGTGGCGGGGCACGCGCCCTGGTCGCGCACGAGCTGCTCCACCTTCTTGGCCATCTCGAGGTTCTGCGGGAAGGGCATGCCGTGCGAAATGATGGTCGACTCGAGCGCCACCACGGGCTTGCGCTGCCGTCCGTATAGCGCCTCCGCCACCTCCTCGCCCAGCGCCAGCCGCCGGCTCAGCGTGCTCGAGCTGCGCCGCCACATCCTTCGATCCGCTCCCTTTATCGTTGACGACAGCAAATCCACGAGTCAAATGAGCCACTAGGCGAGCTTTTTGCCAGTCATCACCATCACTCTGCAGTATGCATTCAAGCGATTGTTTCCGCTATTTCAACCCGTAAGGTTCGCATGCAGCAGCTGTAGACACGAACTTTGACGGACCAGGGGTACACATACTCACAGGTTATGGTTACGTTAGGTAGGGTTACTACGAACTTAGGCGGATTGGAGGTACGCACAGTTACGAGTTACTGTAGTGAGGTTATGGCAGCGACCACGGTTATTGGTTTGGCGCCATCCCCTCGCCCAGTAGTGTCTGCCATCGAATCGCCGACCGGACGCTGCCAAGCGATCGCCCGCCCGCTGCTCCGTCTGTCGCCATGGGGTTCACACGCGCGCTGGAGCTGCTGCACGCGCTGCTGCACGCGCACGAGAGCCGCCTGCTGCTGTCGGGCGCCGCGCTGCCGTTCCCTCACCTGCAGCAGCGGCTGCAGCAGACGCTGCGCGCGGTCTCGCTGACGGCCACGGGCGCCGTCGCCGTGCCGCTCCTGCTGCTCACGGCTGTGCCCTGGGCGTCGCCCTGGGCCTTCCCCGGGATCTTTGCCTTCTCCTTCGTCTGCGCGCTGCTCGTGGCGCTCGCGCTGCTGCAGATTACGCTGCGCTTCGTGCTGATGCCGCTGCCGCGCCAGTCGCTCGTGTTGGACCCGCTCACAGCCATGCAGGGCTTCGCGCAGACGGCGGCCTGCGCGGCCGTCGACGTCGCGGGGCCGCTGTACAGAGATCCACAACTGCTGCCTCTGCTGGCCTTCTGCGTGTTTCATGCGTGGGTGTGGAAGACGGCGCTATACTATTCGGTGGCGCAGCCCTCGGACGCGGTGGACGCCGACTTCTCCACCTTCGTGCTCGTCAGCGGCGCGGTGATGTTCCTGTCGTGGCTCGCGGTCGAGTCTCGGCTTGATGCGGACCCGTTCGTGCTGGACCCCCGCTCGGCCTTCGTCAACGCTCTTCAGCGCGACTTCGTGCGCGCCGTGCGTCGAGCGGTCGTGTCGTACGCGCTGACGCGGGTAGTGCTACTGGTGTTTGGGATCTCGTTCTCCATATCGGGGATCTTCGGACAGCTGTTCACGATCAACGTCGCCCGCGCCTTCTTCCACATCACGACGAGCATCCTCGAGAGCTTTGTGGTACTCGCGACGGCCTCCGTGTTCCGGATCCTGCTCTTCCGCGCCAGCTTCGCCGTGGTGAACGCCGCGAATACGGACGACGGTAAGCTCTGGGATGCGGTTGATGACCAGGCCAAGGCGCGCTCGGGCGTCGATGCCCTCTTTCAGAAGCAGCTCGAGGTGTCGCTGGACGCCACCGCTGCGCTGGACGAGCAATATATTCAGGCTTTGGGGAAGAGGGTTGCTTTGGCGAGGCAGACGATCACGGCCAGAGATGCGCGGCCAGCCGCTGCTGCTAATGGCGGCGTGTCGGGATCGGACAAGGACGTCGAGGACTTGAACGCGTTCTTCGTGTTCGAGAACCTCCAGCTCGTTAGCAAGTTCGACGCCACGAACCGCCAGGCGCTGTACTCGTCGTTCAAGCGGTGGCAGTCGCTGTTCGGCGCGACGACGGCTGTCATCGACGGCTTTACGGTGTCGCTTCAGCTGCTGAATGCGATCCCGTCCCGCAAAAGCCAGGCTTCGGCTGGGGCAAACGATGTGGTGGCGCTCGAGCAGTCGGTGCCCAACCTGTTGAAGTTCCTGGCCGCACGCTCCAACATGGACCCGCTGCTGCTGCTCAACCAGTTCCCGCATCTCTCAAACCTCCGCATTTCCTCGGCCGGATTCAAATCGAAGATCCACTACTACTTTGAATCGCGCGTGCAGTTTGCGGTGCGCCGGTTCCTCATGCAGGAGGCCAAGCGCCACGTCTTCCGGGCGTCTCGAGTGCGTCTTTTGTTTGTTTCTCCGACCGGATTGAGGAGAGACTTGACTAACATGACGGGATGAAATAGGTTGCCCAAGCTGCCCAAAGCCTGCTTTGCCATCTCGTGAGTAAGTCGCGCGATGAGGACGACCAGGGCAACGTCAAGGTACGATGGAAAGCGTCTCCTATTACTAAGCAGAACCTGAGTACTCACTGTGGCTGTGGTTCGAACAGTACACTGTGCCGGCGGCCCTTTCGTCGCTCATCGAGTGCCGGAAAGCGCTCGACGGCTACATGGAGTCGTGCCTCAAGGATGACAACGCGACGGATATTTACATCAAGGACGCGGCAGCCCTGGCGAAAGGTACAAGATCAAATTCTTCGCATGTACCTTCCTTCGCAGAGCTCGGCCTAACGTTTTGCGTCCTTGTTCATGTATCAGACATCGACAACGGCATCTATCGCGTGACGGACACCTTCTACCACGACCTGTCGTCGTTCAACTTTCCGGCCAGCGTCGAGAGTGCGTTGCCGTCGTATGTCTCCTTCATCGCTTAGAAACTCTTGGCAGACCGTTCATCCTAGTTGACAGCTTCCTAATGGCACTGCGTGGCTTCTTCGGTCTGATCGTCTGAACCGAAGTCAAAGTTCCCCTTCGAGATGGCGTCCTCGAAGTCTTGCATGATGATCACCTGTAAAATTCATTATAACGCGCGCATTAGGCATCCTTTGACTGGTATAGTCGAGTAAATATGGCCACGCATGGCCACTCACCTTCTTCAGAGATGCATCAGCAGCGGAGGACTCGCGTTGCATAGCCTGGATGGCGGCAGCCTGGCATAAGGCCACCAGTGACGCCGCGTTGGTGCGCTCGGTCGCCTCCACGAGGCGGTCGAGATCCACATCCGTATGCCACGGCATTTTGGCGCGCTGGACCTTCAGGATCTCCCGCCGCTCGTGCGCGTTCGGCAATCCGACGTACACCACGTTCTCAAAGCGCCCTGGACCAGGAAGAGCATCTCCGTCAATGCCTCACCCCAACAAGCGAGCACTGCGCGCCAACAACACTCACCAGGCTGCAGGAAGGCTGGGTCGATCGCGGACAGTTGGTTCGTTGCAGCCAGCACAAAGATCCTGCTAGGCATCGCCGAGGTCTCACTGGTTTGATGGGTCTCAGCGTCGTCGGCGATCGCTTTCAACGCGTCCAGCTCGACGAGTAATTGGGATATCATTCGTGACGTAGTCTGATCAACATGGCACAGCCGCAATTGTTAGTTTTGATCACGATGGAGGCAAATCAAATTCGTCACATACCGCGCCGGCTGTGTTCCGGTTGCCGAAGAGCGACTGGAACTCATCGATGAACATCAAGCACGGGCTGAGCGCGCGCGCCGTCTCAAACGCCCGACTGATGGCCTTCTCGCTCTCACCGAACTCGGCGCGCATCAAATCACTCGCTAACAGATTGAGGAAGTTGCACCTGCTGGCACTCGCCGCCGCCTTGGCCAGCATTGTCTTGCCTGTTCCAGGCGGACCGTGAAGGATGATCCCCAGCGGCGGAGAGATACCCATCCGGCGAAACACGTACGGCTTCTCCAGAGGCCAGACCACCATCTCGGTGATGCTCTGCTTCACCTTCTCCAAGCCGCCGATGTCGTTCCACGATACGTTGGGGACCGAGGAGCCGACCAGTGCGCTTAACGCGCTTGCAGTGGAGATTTCTCTCGCCATCTCCGACGCGTCGGCCTCGATCTGCTCCAGCGTGTCATTGCTTAATTCCTCCTCGTTGTCTCCGTATCGCATGTGGATTGCTCGAGCGATCGACACCATATTGCTCGGTCGCTGGCCGTATCGCGTCACGAGCGATATGAGGAACTCGTTGCTCAGCGGGACGTGCTTGGGGAGCATCGATGATAGAATGTCGAGCATCCATTGGCGTTCCGGAGCCTGGATAGATCTCAAACAGGCAGCAACCGGTTAGGAGGCCGTACTTCGCTTCGGTAGAATCGATTGGGCGATGGAGCAACGTACGCCCAGATACACTTCTTCCGCGAACACTTGCCGGACTTTCGCGTGCAGCGCTTCGACCTCGGAGACCGTGCCCACCACGACAACTCGCGCTGATGAAGCGTCATCTATCGTGCATTCGTAGTAGCTCGTACACGTTAGTGGATGGCGTGTGTGCGATCCATTCAAACGGGGAACACGTACTGATTTCCTCCAGACAGCATACGAGTTTGCAGATCGTCTTGTACTTGACCTCGTCCAGTACGCGTGGGAACAGTAGCTCGAGGTCATCGATCACGAGCAGCGACGGCTGGATGCGCACAGCAGCAGCGAAGAAGTCTTCGATCCGCAGCTGCGGCATGGAAAGCAGACTGCTGTCCAACACGAGCAAGTTCGCGTTGAACTCGCGCGCGACCTGCTGCACGAGCGTCAACTTGCCCGCTCCGCTTGGCGCCTGCAACATCAACGACCGCGGCGCGTGGCTAGCTATAGTAGTGCGCGAATCGCAAGCACCGGAGAAATTGTTAGAGACGGTGATAATTTGCTTCGAGCGAGGGCGCACTCGCTGTGAACACATTTGAGACGCAATACCCTTGTGTTGGCGCGACGCATGGGCTCGATCTTCGTTGAGTGTCATTGCTACCAGCTCGCGAAACTTTTGCGCGTGTGCTCCGATGGGCTGGAGCTTGTCAGCCGCATCCGCAGCGTCGCCCGACAAGCGGCCAGACGCAGACGGGAACACCAGCACCATGGAGCTGTCGTTCACGACGCCCGCGTCCACGTCACCAGCATTGCCGCGACAGAAGGCGCGGTATCGCCACACCCCGTAGTCCAGCCCGTCCAACTGGAACGCGATCCAGCCGGCGAGAGGGCTCAAGACGCGGTCGCGCAGCATGGACTTGACGAACGCGGACGCCAGCCGCGGCTGGTCCTCGCTCGCCGGGACTAGCTCCACGTACTGCACGGAGCGCACAGCCGTCGGGTCAAGGCACTGGACGTCCACCTCGGCTCCGGTGGGCGGCGCTGCGCCGCCATTGCCTCCATCCGGCCAGTGGTCGATGCGGATCGAACGCAGTGGCTGCGCGTCATCGAAGATCAGGCGGAACACACGCGGCGCCGACGTCCCGAAACGCAGTACCACGAAGCTGCCCCATGCCACGCGCAGCTCGCGGGCCGTGGCCAGCGACACGAGCGCCGTGGACGAGAAGCCCGCGTCCTCGCCGCCCGCCGGCAGCAGCAACTGCAACCGCGTCGCCATTGAGCTCGTCACTGAAACTCAAAACACGAGTGTAACTCCGTCACTATAAATCGATTAACTCGTTTCAGTGACTCCAGCTGTAACCTTAAGTCACTGTAATGGGGTAAATCACATATAGTGACATGCGGCGATCACTTTTCAAACGGAGCCAAGCCAAACAAACACCAAGACGATGGCAGCGGCGTGGGTGGTGCCGAACGCGGACGCCGTGACGCTCGGTGAACTGGGCGGCGAGCTGTACAGCGTGTCGCCGCGGGACGAGGCGCACATCGGCGACGAGTTCATCCGGCGCGGCGGGCGCGTCTTTCCGCCGGCGCGCGTGGTCGTGTCCAAGGCGCGGCGCCCGTTCGGCCAGGAGGAGTCGCTGACGCAGGAGCTCGAGGATGCCGAGGCGCTCGACTCGGGCGCCGTCAAGATGCTGCGGCGCGCCTCCCGCGCAGCCACCGTGTTCCTCACGAGCGACGAGCTCGACGTCATCCAGACGGTACTGGAATCGGCCAAGGCGGCGACGCGCCGGCTCATGGGCAGCGGCGACCGCGACGACAACGACGAGGACGGCGAGGAGGCGGCCCAGCCGAGGGACGGGGAGAGCGTTGCGTCCATCTGCTGGCACCCGGCGCTGTGTGTGCTCGCCGTTGCGCAGCAGGATCACGTGATCTCGCTGTACGACGTCGCGACCGCCAAGTGGGATGCGCGCGTGCTCGAACACCGCGCGCAGGTCAACATCACGGCCGTCCAGTGGGCGCCGCACTCGGGCGGGGTGATTGCTGTTGCATCCAGGTAGCTTTCTGTGCTTGCCGCGTTGTGTGTGATCTGTTATGTGCTGGCAAATACTGACAAAAATGCACTCCAGGGGCGGGATTCATCTGTGGAAGGTGGCCGTCAACAAAGCGAGCGAGGAACCGGTGCTGCTGGAGGCCATCAAGCACCCGAGGAAGACATCGTTCCACCACCTGAGCTGGAACGCGGACGGAAGGTTGGTTTGTTGATTTCTCACACCTTTGCTGTGGCTGTCTAGCTACAAACGAGAGCTAATGATGCGAATATGTCACCTCAACAGTTTGCTGGCCGCGTATGCCAAGAACTCAAGCTCTGTGTTCGTCTTTGACGCGATCCGCTCGCGCTTGACCGAGCTGCAGAGTGCGTATCAGCCCTTTGGGCTGCACTGGAGCCCGACCGGGGAATATCTGTTCGCCACGACCAAGTACGTCGTCTCTACGGTCGCTGGTGTAAGAAACTTGGCGTTGACCGTCGTGCTAACCGTTTGTTGCTACCGACGCTACCAGCCGAGGAGTCGCCATCATGTGGGAGGCGCTGACGTGGCAGCAAGAAGTGTGGGACGTTCCCGCGTCGGTAAGCCATGTTTCTCGGTTGCTGTCGGTGAGACTGTGGGTAAACATCGCACTCTGACTCTAACGTTCAACCTCTCATTTAGAGCTGCGGATGGTCGGGCAATGGACGCTGCCTGCTCGTGGCTCTACGCAACTCGTCGCTCCTGTACCCCTACGTCTTTGGCGACGCCCCGCCTTCAATGGGTAAGTTTGCACTCTTTTCGGACCGATCACGGGTCTCCTTCTTACACCTCAACGCATTCTTGAATGGGCAGACGCTCGCATCAACTCGCCCGCCATCGATTTCTCAGAGAAGCAGCTCGTATCATTCGACAAGAGCACCTCGGCGTAAGTTGGATCTCCGCCTCTATTTGCGCTCAACACAGCATTCACTTGGTATGCGCATGCTACTCGTGTCTAGGTTCGTCGGAGGGAAGGTGGAACGCATGGCATGGGACCCGAGCAGCAAGCGAGTCGCCGTCATCTTCCGGCCAACCGCGGTGACGCCCGAGAAGGACGTGTCGTCGCGGCTCGTGGCCGTCTTCAACGTGACCTGGGAGCCGTATCTGATCTTTTCACAGAGGTACGACTGTGTCGATGCGCTCGCACATCCATTGGCGTGTGATATCTATGGCTAACGACTCGCTCTGGTGGTTGATCGCCACACTACTAGTGGACTGCTGCGCGGTCCTCCGAACGCCGGGTTCCCGCGACACGTGGCCTTCGCGTCCAGTTTTGAGCATGGGGCGTTGCTGAGTGTCGCCTGGAGCAGCGGGCTCATCTCGTTCTACCCGTTTTACCTCGAAGACCCACTACAGTCGAACTAAAAACGGACTCGCCTGCTCATTCGCAGTCGTAACTCGCTCTAATCCATAGGAGTATCTCTTTTTGTCGACCCAACCATGAGCTTCCCGATTCGAGTGCAGTGCGCAGCGGGGTGCGGCGCCTTTGGTGATGCCGATCTTGAATTTCTGTGCGTGGCTTGTCATGGCGACCGCACGGAGCTGCACCAGCACCAGGAGTTGAAGGAATACATGAAGCAGCGCGCACTTGCCGATACCAAGACTGACGATACATCCGCTGCTGCAGTCGCTGGGAGCCCTAATGGCTCACCTTCGCGTCGAGCGCCTCCGTCAGTCGACCACCGCAAAGGTATGCAATGGAGGAAAGCATGGCAATACGGCTTGGCAACTGACATCTCTGTCCTGGTAGCGCTGGAAGATTTCCTCAGCCGGCCTCGCGAGCGGAACGTAGCTGTCATCGAGCGCGAGCTCGAGTTCCTCCAGCGCCAGATGACGATCCGCAACACGAGCGTGGTGCAGCTGCGCAAGTACATGGTCGCGAGCGACTCGGACGAGCAGGTGGACCCGAAGGAGTGGGGGCGCTACCAATACGGCGCGCCACGGCCGGTCCCGCACCACACCGTCGATCGCGCGAAAGAGATCACGGCACAAATGCGATTGTTCTGCTCCTGGAGACAGTGGACAGTCCGCCGGCGCCTTGAAGCCGAGCGGCAGCGACGTGAAGCCGAGCGCCGGGATCAGGCTGCCAAGTCCAAGAAGAGGTTCCTGCAACCGCTGCCGCGGTTGTCCTCGCCACCAAAGCGGCAATCGACAGTCGCTGGTACCGCTTCCGATCTCAATCAGAGCAAGAAGACGCGAGAGCGCAGGTTCTTCACATCAATCTGGAAGAAGGAGTCGAAGGGCTGATGAACAAAAGCGTCCAGAGTGTACAACAGCAAAAAATCGAGCCCTTCAAAGCAAAATGCAGGTAGGCAAGCTAAACGACGACTGGGGCGTCTCGAATCCTTGCAGGTACACACTGGGCGCAGAAATCTTCGGCATCTTAGACTGTCAGCAGTGGCTGGGCCAGTCAGACTGGAGCCCTGGCGCTTCGCTCAGCAGCACGACTTGCTCTCGTTCTTGGGCGTCGCGCCGCTCAGGTCGATCGTCTCGGGCACGTAGCTGCTTGCAGCACCATAACGAAGTATTAGGCATTACTGACAACGGGTGACAAGTCATGAATTGAGGTGCGTGCACCCGTACATATCGTCTTCCTGGCCCTTCTGGAGCGCCGCCTTGGCGATGGTCTGGAAGGCTTCCTCCACGCTCGTGGCCTCCTTCGCGCTCGTCTCAAAGTACGGGATCGGCTACATTAACGAGCGAGACGGCAACAACAGAGTTAGACTGAGTAACCCCGCGTCAATGTGGACGCTTTCACTGCCTCAAGAACTTACCTGCATCGCGTTCTTGGCGTGGCACCACTGGCTCGCCTTTTGCGATTGCACCTGCTCCCGATAGACACCAGTTAGAATATCTGGATCCCCGCGCGCATAAACAATGCCCACCATCGCCAACACACCCTTCGCTCCGACTCCTTGTCCACCTTGTTGCCGAGCAGGATGAACGGGAACGCCTCCGGGTCGCGCGGGCCCGCCTGGCTGAGGAACTCGTCGCGCCACGAGTCGAGCTTCTCGAACGACTTGGGGTTCGTGATATCGTAGACCAGCACGCAGGCGTCGGCGCCGCGGTAGAAGGCCACGCCCAGGCTCTGGAAGCGCTCCTGTCCCGCCGTATCCCAGATCTGTGCCCACAGAATGGTCAGTATCCGCTGTGAGCATGACGCCCGCTCCTCCCTCTCCTCACCTGCATGGTCACGAGCTTGTCATCCAGCATGATCTCCTTGGTGAGGAAGTCGGCGCCGATCGTGGCCTTGTACTGGCTGCTGAACTTCTGGTTCACGTACTGGTTCATCAGCGACGTCTTGCCCACGCTGTAGTACCACATCCCAGCGAGAGTATTCGTCAGACTGCGATGCCTGCGATGTGAGCTACAACTACAAACCGAGAGCGGGGACGCACCCGCTGTCGCCCAAGATGATCAGCTTCAAAAGCACTTTCTTGCGATGCGCCATGGTGGAGTCTCGAGCGCACAGGGGGCGGAGGAGCAGCAAGCGAAGTGGCGGTGAGGGCGTTGCTTGATCGATCAGCCGGCCGTCTGAGTATCGGATTTGGGCAAATCTTTCGTTCTTCGCTCTTCAAAATACCGTCGCCTGTACCAAATTACCGGAATAATTCAAGCAGAACCGGTATTTTGGCTGTGAGAATGCAGATCTAGCTGCTTTTGTTATATACGGATTGGGTCCATTTATAAACACATGACGCGCCGGCGTCACTCACGGTGCGAATCTGAAGATTCGAATTGGCCCTTTTTCTAGTCGGCCATCGTCCATAGTGGACACGACATGAGACCACGTGCGGTGCAGTTATACTGAGAGTTTGTATTCATCTGGAGCAACTCTGCTGGCGATTTGCTAAGTCGGCGATCACACGAGAAGGGCGCGCGAACCCTTACTTGAGCGCGTTCATTGCCCGCGCGACCTCTCTCAGCACCCACAGAGCAGCGTCACTGCGTGCAAAGCGCCAGGCAGCACCCCATGTGGTCGCATCTTGGCGGTCAAAGCGTCCGTTCTGGGCGCCAGTGCGTACGTCGCTTCCCGAGCCGGTGCGCAGAGTCTGAGCGAGGCGACGAAGCGCTATCCTCTACCGTGATGCGGGGCGACTTGCCGCTTGTGAGGCCGGCGCACGAGTGGTCACGACGCTCTCCATCGCACCGGGAGAGCCTCGCAGCATCCGGTGACTGCCGACGGCTCGACACTGAGCCCAGAGCGTTTTGACCGAGCGTGTATGTCGCTCATTCCCCAATCGGCAGCGTCCCGACCAAGTCTCCGCTCCCAGTCTGACCAAGGAGGCGCCCGTCCCGACCACTCGCTATTGAAGGACCACGAGCAGCCATGAACAAGCTCATCGTGCGCAGTATCGGCTTCTTCAATGACGCGTACGACCTCTTCATCATGAACGTCATCAATGTCGTGCTCACGGAGCAGTACGGCTCCAAGGTGTACACGTCATACCTCAAGTCGTGGGTGTCGGCTGCCGCCATCATCGGCGCCGTGGTGGGCCAGCTGCTCTTCGGCGCGCTCGACAACATCCTCGGCCGCAAGGTCAGCATGATCGTCACGTGCTGCTTACTCATCTTCGGCGGCATCCTGTGTACCGTGTCGTACGCCGGCGACGGCGCGAGCACGCTCTGGTTCCTCGTTATCTCGCGTCTGATTCTCGGTGTCGGCATCGGCGGTGAGTACCCGCTCGCTGTCAGCTCCACCACTGAAGACACGACCTCGTCGGCCGAGCGCAACACGCGCGTGGCCACTACCTTCTCGCTCCAGGGTGTGGGCCAGGTGACCGCCGCGATCCTCGGTAACCTCATCGTGCAGGCGTTCGCCGACGGTGCCCCTGGTGACAACAGCGACGAGCGTCTCGAGACGGTGTGGCGTCTGCTCTTCGGCCTCGGTGTCATTCCGGCTTGTGTCGTGTGTTACTGCCGCTTCACGGCGGAAGAGACCGAGGCGTTCAAGAACGTGCAGCAACGCGGGCTGATGGTGACCCACGCGGCGGCCGAGAAGAAGGCGCGATTCGCGTTCATCCTCAAGAACTACTGGAAAAACCTGCTGGGCACGGCTGGCACGTGGTTTCTGTTCGACGTCGTTTATTACTCGCAGAACCTGTTCTCGGCCAGTATCCTCAAGGTTGTGGGCCTGACCAACCCTTCGCTGCAGTAGGTGACGACCGAGGTGGCGTTCGTGGCGCTCATGGCGCTGCCCGGCTACTATGTGGCCATCTACTTCATCAACAAGATGGGCCGCCGCGTCATGATGCTGCAGGGTTTCGTCTTCATGACGATCCTCTTCCTCTTCCTTGGCATCTTCTGGACTCGCTCAAGAAGCACGCCGTCACCTTCATCATCCTGTACGGCCTCACGCTCTTCTTCTCCAACTTCGGTCCCAACACGGCCACCTTCGTGCTGCCCACTGAGATGTACCCGACGCCGATCCGCAGTACTTGTCACGGCATCTCGGCCGCGTGCGGCAAGGCCGGCGCCGCCATCGGATCGTTTGGCTTTTCCATCTGGGTCTCGAACCAGAGCTTCGGCTACGCCGGCGCCTGGTACACGTTCGCCGCCATCTCGCTCGTATCCATCCCGATCACGTGGTTCTTCGCGTTCGACAACGACGCCGGCATCGACGAGATGGACGCCGAGTTCTATCAGACGCTCAGCGGCGCCGACGCGTTCACGCGCGAGTCGTTCACGTCGCAGGACAAGAAGGCGCCCATTCTCGGTGGCGATCTGGAGAAGGAGGGCGCTGCTGTCGCTACGTACAAGCCCGCCGCAACGCCCATGTGAGGCAGTTGCCTAGATGTTGCAATCCTGTCTGCGTGACGGTGCCAGTTGGATGACAGACAATGTAGACACTGACATTCCAATGCGCAGTCTGATTCAACGCGTGCACCTTGTTCACATGCCATGTATTGCAAATGGAGATGCGACGGTCTTATCATTCATCCTCAACGATGCATACTGACCGATAGCATCACTACAGGCGCGCCTTGTACACCGGGAAGTCAGTGTACCCCGACGCGCCCCTGCTGGGTGTCCAGTAGTCCTCGTACGACGCATCCGGGTTCAACGGCTGGTCGTTCGCGAACCGCTCCGCGAGATCCGGCGTCGAGATGTACGAGCGGCCAAACGACACGAAGTCCGCGGCGCCAGAGCGCACGGCGCCCTCAGCGATGTCGCGCGTGTAGCTGTTGTTGGCGAGCACGGGGCCCTTGAAGGCGGTCTTGGCGTCAAACAGCGTCAGGAGACGCGCTTTGTCGTGGTAGCCGAAGCCAACACCATCAAGCAGTGCCACGTAGCTCAGCTTGTAGTCGCTGAGCTTCGTCAGCACGTACGTGAACTGCTCCGGGTTGTCCGCGCTGCCCATGCCGGCGAAGCCTCCGTTTGGCGACAGACGGATGCCAATGCGCTCCGCCGGCCACACCGTCTTGATCGCGTCCACGACCTCGAACAGGAAGCGCGCGCGGTTCTCGATCGAGCCGCCGTACTTGTCAGTACGCTTGTTGCTCACAGACTGCAGAAACTGGTCGATCAGGTAGCCATTGGCGGCATGGATCTCAACGCCATCGAATCCTGCGTCCTTGGCGAGCTCCGCGCTGCGGCGATAGTCCTCGACAACATTCGGGATCTCGTCGATCTCCAGCGCGCGGGGAGTTGCGTAGGGCACCGACTCGCCCTTGGCATTGCGCACCGTACCGTGTTCCAATCCAATAGCCGACGCCGACACCAAGTCGTTCTTGGAGTTGAGCGACGGGTGACCCTGGCGACCCATGTGCCACAACTGCGCAAATATCTTGCCGTCCTTAGCGTGCACACGATCCACCACCTTCTTCCACGCAGCAGCGTGCTCAGGAGTGTACAGTGCTGGCGCTCCAAGCCATCCGTGGCCCTGCTCCGAGACGGCCGTCGCCTCCGTGATGATAAGACCGGCACCCGCGCGCTGCTCGTAGTAGAGGGCGTTCAACTCGTTTGCCTGGCGCGTCTCGATGTCGGAGCGGGCGCGCGTCATGGGTCCCATGACTATGCGGTTCTTGAGCACGAGGTCCTTGCCGAGCTTCAGCGGCGTGAAGAGCTTATAGTCGGCGGTCGCCATCGTTGGTGGAATGTCTGCGTGCGAGAGAGAGAGTTTTGCTGGTGCTTGGGTGCAAATCCCGAAGTGACCCCCCTCCCCCCCCTCCCCCCCCACCCACACACACACACACACGCACACACACAGCGCCCTCGGTCGACGTCTAGTCGGCATCATTGCTACAACAACCTGACATGCATCTGTTAGCAGACGTTGATGCGTTGACCCCATCGTGTGACTTTTTGATGTGCTGCCAGTGCTGAAACCCGCCAACCCGCGTCCTTTATTTCCGTCGTACGCGACTTTCATTGGCTGATAATGGATCCTAACAATTGAAGTTGAAGAGCTAGCCATCTTGATTACTTTGGAAGACCTCCAACAGCGCTGCGTGTCCAAGTAATCCTCTCCGGCTCAAGAGCAGCCCCGATGCACCTTTGTTGGCGTTCCAGCACCGCTCAGGAGTGCTTCTCGTGCGCCTCGTGCTCCTGCGTGACTCCACGGCTAATACAATCTCGCTCTGGGCTTGTTCACCACAAGCATAACGTCGATGGCCTACTTGACGGTGTCGACCAGTATGGCGTGCAGGCAGTAATGAGCGTGATCCTCGATTGATTCGTCAGAGCTGAGTACATTGTACTTCTACACTGCAGTACACTGCATTCCAGCTATACGTGGTGGTCACCTGGTACTTGCAGAGCCTGTTGATGCCACCAGATAAGCTATCTGCATCAGCACGCCCTGCCGCAGAATGAACGCGTAATCCGACAATAGAAAAGCTAATAAATGTTGAAGGTTCTCTACTGTAAACGCGGTATTTTCTTCACCGAATCTGCATGTTGATCGCGCGGGTATGGGGCAAAAACTAGTCTATTGAGCTAGTTAGCCGGTAGTGTGCTGAGGCGGAGCCGATAGCGTCCCCGGGAGTAGTGAGGTGGATCTTGAGACCGTTTACTGTCGGAGGCGAGATTGGAAATGAGCTGGAGAGGGTCCGACATAGATGCTGGTCCGTTACCTATAGTATAGGCGAAGCTGCCACTGTTCGCCATCATCGGCCTCGATCGGCACGAAACGAACGAACAACGGGTCGTAGAGGCTCCTGAGAGCTTGAACGACTCTTGGGTCAGAAAGTCTCCGTTTGAGTAACCCCAAACGACCAAGCCATTGCTCAAGCGCGACTGCGACATCGATCCGTCCCAAAAATTCGCGCTCTGGGAGGTGATGCAGAGCTGCTACGTGCGTGTAAAGTGAGAAGCCGCCGCGTCATTGAGGCTTCTTTGTAGGGCCACTACTGTACTCAGGGGTGGCTCCACTGGCGGATCAACCGATTATTGCCAATCTGATAATACACCGCGTGCGACTGGCGTGAGCAGGCTGGCAATAATCGGTCGATCAATGCATAACGCTTCGGAATGTATGTTCAATCGTTCACTCTCGTGCAGTCGGTGTGCTCGCTGTATGGCACCACCGACCGTCGGTGCATTGCTATCGCTCTTAGGTAGACTCTTGCAATCATTTATGCTTGAGACCACACCACATGACTTTGTGACACTAACAATATGCTGCACTGGCCATTTGCGACGCCAGCATTTGTGCACGCCGATCGCAGCTCTTGGGTGCGATATCGTTCGCAAGTGTAGCACAGTCCGTCAGAAATCAGGCTGTGGCCACTGCACAGCAAACAACACGAGGTGTGAGTCCTCCCGTCGATGCGTGAGGACACTCGCCGCGTGTTCCATCGCACGATATGCGTGACATTACTTCACTCACTCGGGCAGAATCGGGGTCGGGCTTATTGATAACCTGACGTACACTCCGTGATTATTGCCACGTTTCTGACTATGGGATTATGGCCATTGATGATTACCCGTGCATTGCGACCTCTGGAGTAAAATTTCTATAGTTTGGCCCATATATAGCACGAGACTGCGTGATTATTGCCACCAGGGGACACAGAGACGACCAAGGCCCGCATCAAATCCAACCAAGGCGCACGCTCTAATAGATGCAGTACTTCCTTGAGTGCTATCGAGTGAGCACCGAGCAGAGATCTTCTCCAGACTGCTCATTTCGCATCTCGCCATCAAGCAGCACCAGTCGATT
Source organism: Phytopythium sindhum (assembly GCA_023334395.1). Lineage (NCBI taxonomy): Eukaryota > Oomycota > Peronosporomycetes > Pythiales > Pythiaceae > Phytopythium > Phytopythium sindhum. Next base: position 94,767 of record JAASGW010000033.1, read on the forward strand.
CATTCTTCCAGTCAATCGTAGCAACCATGGCGACTGCTGGATACAAGCTCTTCACGCCGCTGAAGCTCGGCAAGGACCTCGTGCTCAAGAACCGCATAGTCATGGGACCCATGACGCGCGCCCGCTCCGACATCGAGACGCGCCAGGCAAACGAGTTGAACGCCC
>JAASGW010000034.1:0-93001 GCA_023334395.1 Phytopythium sindhum
AAATCAAATACGAAAAAAATGGCACCGTCGTGTTAAACACGATTATAAAAGCGTTTTGGCCGACTTTCAGCTTCTCCGGCGTCTTATTGGATGAAAGATCGCACAAAACAGCATTTTCTTATACTTTTGGCCAGTACTGTAACCGCATGTTCATACGAACAATAACCGATACAAAGGGGTTAATCCTCATTTGCAACTTCCCAAACCAGAGGTGGGAACATGATCCGGTCGGTGCTTGGCGCAGTATCCGGCGACGCCGTAGGCGCCGTCCTGCCACACGAACACGTGCTGCATCGCATTGCGGGCGGCAATGCGCCTGCTGTGTCCTCGGCGGACGCGTCTGTGCGGGTGGAGGAGCTGCAGCACTTCCGTCGCGACCCGTGGTTTCGCGGCGGCGTCAACCTCCGACTGGAGAAGGAGGACGACGCGTTCCGGGAGCTGGAGCCGCTGCTCGAGCTCGCCGCCGACGGCGCACGGTCGCTGGTGGTCGACGTCGCGCTGCCCTGCGACGCCCGTGACGAGTTCACTGCGAAGCGTGCTCAGCTTGCGGAGAAGCTGGGGCTGCATCTCGTCATGTGCACGACCTACGACGCGCGGATCCAGGGTGGAGGCGCTGACGAGAGCGAGCGGATCGCCAAGACGCTCGAAACCGAACTCGTGTTCGGGATCGGAGCCGCGGTGGATACTGGCACTCTGAATGCGGAGGGATCGAGAGTTTGCGCAGGAGTGATCTACCAGCACATTCGCACCAATGGCACCGAACTGGACCCGTACGAGCTGATCCTCGCGCGGGGACTCGCTCTGGTAAGCGCCAACGAGTCGCTCTATGCGATCTTAGAGGTTGGTGTCTGATGGCATTCGATCGATGCACCTGCAGGCTCAGCAGCGAACACACGCGCCGCTCTACCTCTCGTTCTCTATTGCCCCTGAGCGTGGGGAGGAAGCTCTCCAGCGACCTGTAATCTCGTGGCTCAATACCCTCATCGAGCTTGGCGCGGAGAGAAGGAAGCTGGTCGTGTGCCATGCGGACCAGTGGTGCCAAGGCGGGATGGAGGGGGCCGATTTCAAGTTCCTTCTCGGGTTGTTCGAGCTCGGCGTCACCATTCTCTTTGACATGATCGGCTTGGCAACTGTGAGTGACGTCATACTTACCCATTCTCACTCCAACGTCGCGTCAACCGCTGGGAAGGAGCCGCCGCGGGACAGCTCGATCTCCAAGTGGATCGCTCGATTCATCCTCGAGCACCAGCGCGTCGAGCAGATCCTCGTGTCGACCAACGTGCGGCAGCACATCCAGTACCGTCGCCATGGTGGGGGCGGCTACACATTCCTGTTCACCTTCTTCAAGCCGCGTCTGATGCAGCTGGGCGTGTCCGAAGCCCACTGGTCGCAGCTCGTGCACGCGAACCCTGTAAGGCTGCTGAGCTGGTACACGCCGCCCGAGGCGCCCGAGATCCCCAAGAACTACATCAAGTGCAGCATCTGCCGCCGCGACTTTGAGCCCATCGAGGGCGAGTACTTCACCAAGTTCGCCTTCATTTACTGCGGCACCAAGTGCCTGCGCCGCCATAGCCGCCTGCAGTTCGTGGACCCGCCGCCGGCGCCCAAGAACCCTTCAAACAGCATATCGTAGCTGGAAGGTGTGCTTTATGCGCGCAAAACAGCTGGTGCTGGTTTAACAAACTATGCTGTTGGAGAGGTTTTCAAGTGACGTCACGTGCGACACGTGCCAGTGCGAGCAATCACGCGCGTGACGCGCTGCCTCCAAAGAATATTACCCTTTTATAGTTTATATTGCGTTTCACTGTCCTCTCAGGTTATCGCCAGTAATTACCGGGAGTTGATAGGTAACCGATCCTGCACCGACAGAGTGATGGTCATCCCAATCAAAAAGGGAGGAGCATTCGGTGTTTCCGTTCCAGTCCATTCCGCAATCCGACCTGCGCAAGAGAGGCAACCTAGGAGGGACGACGCGCCCGCGTTTGACTTGCTTCTAGTATCAGAAAGGACGCGCACGAGAGGGGAGACACCACGTTCTAGCACCAGCACACCAATACCAAGAAGATGCCGCTGTCCAAGTTCATGAGCATGCGCGCCGCCGCGGGGCCGCGCGCGTGGACCGGCGCGGCGCGGCGGCTGATGCACGTGGGGCTCAAGGAGTCGGAGCGTGGGCCGGCGGCACTGGCGGCGCAGCAGGCCAACCTGCGCACGCAGGGCGTGGCGCCGCTGAGCCTCAACACGCCCGTGTTCCAGGTGTTCGGCGCCAACACGGACGTGGGCAAAACTATCGTGTCGGCGGGCATCTGCCGCGGCGCCGCGCGCGCGGACGGCAAGCAGCGCGTCGCGTACATCAAGCCGCTGCAGACGGGCACGGACCCGGACGCGCCCGACTCGTTCCAGGGCGACGCGCCCTTCATCACCAAGCACGCGCAGACCAAGGACGCCAACGTTGACTGCTCCACGCTGTACGTGTGGAAGACGCCCGTGTCGCCGCACACGGCGGCGCGTCTTGAGGGGCACACGATCACGGACGAAGCACTGATTGAGAAAGTCACGGACAAGCTGCGGGACATTAGCAACCAGCGCGAGACGAATCCGCACTCGCTCGTGCTGGTGGAGACCGCGGGCGGCGTCTGCAGTCCGTCCGCATCCATGCGCTTCCAGGTCGACGTGTACCGTGGTCTGCGTCTTCCCGTCGTGCTGGTTGGCGACGGAAAGCTGGGCGGCATCTCAACGACCATGTCGTCGCTGGAGACGCTCCTGATCCGAGGCTACGACGTGGCCGCGATCTGTCTGATCGAGCAGGACGGTCTGGACAATGCCGAGGCGCTCGAGCCACGTACGAGCGAGTTGGGCATCCCGATCTTCACCATGAAGGCGGTGCCGCCGATGCCCGAGCCGCTGGATGAGTGGTTCAACGAGCATGACGACACGTTCGCCAAGGTGAGCGACGCGCTGCAGTCCTTCCACTCGAACCGCCTGGAGAAGTTCCGTCACATGCAGGAGCGCGCCGAGGATGTCTTCTGGTGGCCGTTCACGCAGCACAAGAAGTACGGCAGTTTGTCCATGATTGACGCCGCCAACGGCGACGAGTTCGCTGTGTACCGCCCCGAGAAGAACGCTGTCGAACCGATGTTTGACGCATGCGCGAGCTGGTGGACCCAGGGTATCGGCCACGGTAACCACAAGATGGCGACTGCGATGGCGTATGCTGCTGGCCGATACGGCCACGTCATGTTCCCGGAGAACGCTCATGAGCCTGCTCTAAAGCTCAGTGAGAAGCTGATCGAGACGGTTGGAAAGGGCTGGGCTTCGCGCGTGTACTTCTCGGACGATGGCTCTACGGCCGTGGAGGTGGCGATCAAGATGGCGTTCCGCAAGTATGTCAAGGACCACGGTCTCGACTACAGCGCGTTCGTGTCGACTAGCAAGTCTAACTCTCCTCCGGCCAAGCTAGTCGCTTTGGCACAAGCTAACTGCTACCACGGTGACACCCTTGGCGTCATGAACATCGCTGAGCCCAGCGTGTTTAACGAGAAGCAGCACCCGTGGTACCGCCCGGAGGCCGCGTTCCTGAAGACTCCGTCGATCGCGATCCGCAACGGAGAGTACGTTGTTTCGGCCGATTCGGAGATCGGCGAGGTCAGCGAGACCCTGCCGGACTTCAACTCCGCGTTCAGCTCTGCGCGTAATTCGAGCCCGCTGGCGGACGTGTACCGCAAGTACGTGGCCAAGACGATCGCCGCGACCGAAGACGCCGAGAGCAACGTGAAGATCGGTGCTCTGCTGATCGAGCCCGTTTTGATCGGCTCGGGTGGCATGATCCTGATCGACCCTCTGTTCCAGCGCGTGGCGGTAGAGGAGTGTCGCGCGCGCGGCATCCCCATCATTTTCGACGAGGTGTTTTCTGGCTGGTGGCGCCTCGGCGTTGAGTCGGCTCGCGACTTGCTTGGAGTGAACCCGGACATCTCGTGCTATGCCAAGCTGCTGACGGGCGGCGTCGTGCCGCTGGCGGTCACCCTCGCGTCCGAAGAGGTCTTCCAGACGTTCTACGCCGACGGCAAGGACGAGGCGCTGCTTCATGGCCACTCGTTCACCGCTCACCCGGTGGGCTGCGCGGCTGCCGCTACGGCGCTCGACATGTACCAGATCTTCAACGACGCGAACGCCGACAAGACGCCGACGGCCAGCGGCGATGCCGCGGGCAACCGCACGCGCGCGTACTGGGACGTGGAGGCTCTGACGGAGCTGTCGCGCCAGCCGTTCGTCGCGCGCACGTTCGCGATCGGCACGGTGGCGTGCATCGAGCTCGAGTCGGCGGACGCTGGCTACGCGTCGGGCGAGGCGCGCGCGTTCATCCAGGCGCTGCGCAAGAAGAACGTGTACGCGCGCGCACTTGGCAACGTCGTGTACCTCATGTGCTCCCCGCTGACGACGCGCGCCGATTGCGACCGCTACCTGTCCGTCGTCACCAGCGAGCTCGCGGCGCTTCAGAAGTGATCCACAGGGCTCCGAAGCAGGCGGAAGCAATTGGGATCGATAGCATGTCCCAGCGAGCGAGACTTCGTCTAATGTAAGTGTGTTAGCTAGTATGTGCGGGCTTTGGCATGGTGATGTTGATGGTGGTAATGTTGACGTGCGAGAGTAGTCGGGGTCATCGGCGGTGCCCCAACGCCACAACTCCAACTGTTGAAGTCTTGACTCGATCCACAGTCCAGACGACGACAACATATTATAACCTGTTTAAACATATTAAACCTGAAAACATATCCATATTCTTAACATTATACTCCAGAAACTAATACAGACCGCTCCATTGCGAGACCGCACAGACTCTCGAAGCAGACGGATGTGCGCCGCCGCTTCCAGGCTACGTTCATCGTCTCTCCGCTCGCCCTCTCTGCTGCTAGCTCTTGCGCTGGTGTCATTCGCGTGCTTCCTCACTGTGGCGGCCATGAACGAAGCGGTAGAGGCGTCCAAACCATCAGCCAGTGATGCGCATCGCCAGCTGATGGCGTTGCGGGTGGAGCTGCGGCAGTCAGTGGGCGGTCGCCAGCTTGAGCCGTTCACCATCCACGCGGCGGCCGCTCCTCCCACGCTTGACACACTTTACGAGCTGCTGCGTGAGCGGATCGCGCAGGAACTGAGTCGTCAGTGCGACGAGAACACGTGCAGCGCTGGCGAGACCATTGCGGCCTCGATGGAGCTCGCGGTGGAGCTCTACGACCCTCGACAGCAGCAGTTCGCGCCGCTCACAACCATCGAGGAGCTTCTAGCACATACACGACGAGTGCGGCTCAATGTTATCGTTGTGAACGCGCATGAGTTGTTCCCAAGCGAGGGCCATGAGTACTTGGCGCTGCCGTCGCGCATGTTCGATGTCGATCCGGAGAGCTTCACGATCGACGGAAGGCGCGTGTTCATTGGCGAAGTGGGCAACTCAGGCAAGGGGACGGGACTCACGACGTGGGACGGATCGGTCGTCCTCGCCAAGTTCCTCGAGTACCAGAGCCGCGAGACGCATGAGCTAGAGCTGGAGGGCACCCGGGTGCTGGAACTGGGCGCCGGCACGGGGCTCGTGGGTCTCTCTGCTGCCCTTCTCGGAGCGAAGGAAGTCATCCTGACGGACCTAGACTACACGATGAAGAACTTAGCGCGCAACGTGGCCACGACGCTGCAACTCGCCGCAGACTCGCAGCGCGAGGTGGCGAGCTCCGTGTTGACGCGGGTGCTGGACTGGTTCAACCCTCTGTCGGACCTCGGCAGCTTCGACTTGATCCTGGCGTCGGACGTCGTCTGGGTCGAAGAGCTGATCGCGCCACTCATACAGACCATGGACACACTCCTGAGCCACTCGGAGCCCAGCGCGCGCGTGCTCATGGCGCACCAGACGCGCAGCGTCCAGTCCGACCGCGTGCTGTTCGCCGAACTCGAGCGCCACGCGCTGCGCTCCCGCCGCGTGCCCACCGAGCGGCTGCACCCATCATTCGTGTCCGACCGCATCTTCATCCTCGAGATCGAGCGCGCAACATGAAGCAATAGATCGAGCGCGCAATGCTAACAGCAATAGACAAGGCCGCATGACGTGATTGCCAATCGCTCTTCATGGTTGTCGTTGAAGTGACGTCACGAAGTCAGCTATGGAATTTGACGGGTTCGGACCTCAATTTGAATTATTAATAATATTATATAGGTTATTACATCAATGTATACAGAATATATCCAATAAATATTAGTTGTGACGAATCAAACATGAGGCCACGTGAGGCGAAATGATCCTTATCCGGCTTTTACACTTTTCGAGAAAAACGGCTCCAAAGATCAGTCATCAAATTTCGTACTTAAATGAGTTTGTAGAAAACTGTTTTTACGGATGTCGAAAATTGGAGATGGACTTTGGATCTTACTAAAACCAAGTTCAAAATAATCAAGTTTTGACAACCACTGTCTAAAACCCAAATTACAGCTCGAACAAGCCCGAATATGGGAAAGTGATGGTTTCAATCGATTCCTTGCCCAAAACTTACCATAGTCAATGCAAATCTAAAACCTGGTATTTATTTTCAAACGGATATTTTTTTTTAAACGTCCATATTTTGGCGGAAGGTTTGAATTGGCAGACAACCTGCACACCAGAAGAAAGAAGAAACGCTCAGCTTTTCGACGGTGTGCTTAAATCCATATTCGTACTTAGGTTGATTAGAATCTTTTCGTTTCACTTGGCCTCACATATTTTCTTGCTAGACGATCGCAGCACACGGATATGCTATGCTACGCACCTCCTGATTGACCGACGACGGCGCAAATCATGGCAACGACCACCAAGGCGACGGTGCGCGCGGCTGCGCAGAGCTGGCGGCCACAGCATTACCTGCAGTTCGAGCAGATGCGGCTGCGACCGGCGCTGGAGCTGCTGGCGCGCGTTCCTCAGCTGCCGGATGAGCGGGAGCCGCGCATCGTGGACCTGGGTGCGGGCACATGCAACATGGCTACGGCGTTCCTGCAGCGCTGGCCGCGCGCGCACATCACATTCGTGGACTCGTCCGCTTCCATGCTGGAGCGCGCGCGCAAGGACCATGCCGCGCTGGCAGCGGAGCGCTTGGCGTACCGCCAGGCCGACTTTGAGTCATTCGCGCCGGCTGACAATGAGCTGCTCGACCTCATCTTCTCCAACGCGGCGCTACACTGGGTCAGCGCCGACGCGCACAAGACGTTGTTGCCGCGGCTGCTGTCGTTCCTCAAGCCGGGCGGCGTGCTGGCCGTCCAGATGCCCGACTCGCGCGCGCAGCCGAGCCACCAGCTCATGCGCGAGGCGGCCGCGCAGCTCGGTCTGGCCGACCAAGTCGCGGACGTGCGGTGGGTCACGTGCGAGCGCGAGCCGCAGTTCTACTACGAGCTGCTGAGCGATGCCGGCGCGGCGCCCGAGGCGCTGGACCTGTGGACGACCACATACGCGCAGGTGCTGGACGGTGAGAACCCCGTGGCGGCCTTCACGTCCTCCACGGGCCTCGGCCCGTACCTGGAGAAGCTCGGCAGACGCGACGCGCCAATCGCAGTGAGTTTCGAGAGCAAGTACTGCGAGCTCATCTCGCGCGCGTACCCCAAGCAGGCCGACGGACGCACCGTGTTCAACTTCAAGCGCTTCTTCGCCGTCGCCGTCAAGAAGCAGGACTGATACTGTGGCAGTGCTGAGAGAGCGGAGGCATGCACAGCCGCAAGGAGAAGATGTAGAGGGCCATGATCGTCATTATCAGCAATTGGTGCTCCATACTTAAGTACATGCCACACAAAGGACGCGAGGAGCTATAACTGCTTGAAGTATGAGTATCGATTTTGGCAGACACTCTTAAAACAGATACGTCTAATCCGCGCATGCATCCAATCCGCCGCTGCAAAACACGGCAACTTTCCACCTCTTCTTACTATACAAAAATTAAGATAAAGTACCCTCGTTTCCAAAACATGGTATCCTCAAATCCGTCCAATCCGGGTACCAGGATCACCCTGACACGCCCATCATCGACATCCTGCCTTCCTTCCAGGAGCTCCTTCCGCTGCCACACGCCCTTCACTATCCAAGCCGCCGACTCTTGGAGATTGATCTCCAACCGTAGTAGTCCGCTAGAGACAGCAGTCCACCCGCCGCGATGCTCAGTCGCCGCCTCGCCACGCGCTTTGCGCCGTCCACGCGGCTCGTGCGCGCTGCCACCACCGAGAGCAAGCAGGTACCGTCGTGAGGAAGGACGTCGGGGTCTCTGTTGTGTCCGTCACTAACCGCGTAGGGGTGTTGTGGGTTCGCCAGTGGGCGTCGGCGCTGAACCAACACCTGGAGGCATCGGACCCAGAGCTGTTCGATATCATCGAGAAGGAGAAGCAGCGCCAGCGCAACTGCATCAGCCTGATCGCGTCCGAGAACTTCACGTCCGCCTCGGTGCTGGACGCGCTCGGCTCGATCATGTCCAACAAGTACTCGGAAGGCTACCCCGGCCAGCGGTACGCCGTCTCTCGGTTGATGATATAGCGTTGCTACTGAAGCGTCTGACCGTGCCACTCCATGTCGAGACAGCTACTACGGCGGCAACAAGTTCATCGATCAGGCCGAGAACCTGTGCCGCCAGCGCGCGCTCGAGGCCTTCGACCTGGACCCGGAGCTCTGGGGCGTTAACGTGCAGTCGCTGTCGGGCTCGCCCGCCAACTTCCAGGTGTACACGGCGCTGCTGGCACCACACGAGCGCATCATGGCGCTGGACCTGCCGCACGGCGGCCACCTGTCGCACGGCTACCAGCTCGGCAACAAAAAGATCTCAGCCACGTCCATCTTCTTCGAGAGCATGCCCTACCGCCTGGACGAGGAGACGGGCCTGATCGACTATGACCGGCTCGAGGAGAACGCCGCTTTGTTCCGCCCCAAGCTCATCGTCGCCGGCACGAGCGCCTACTCGCGCCACATCGACTACGCCCGCATGCGCGCCATCTGCGACCAGCACTCGGCCGTGCTCATGGCCGACATGGCGCACATCTCGGGCCTCGTGGCCGCGGGCGTCGTGCCGTCGCCCTTCAAGCATGCGGACGTGGTCACGACCACGACGCACAAGTCACTCCGCGGCCCGCGTGGCGCCATGATCTTCTACCGCAAGGGCGTGCGCGGCGTGGACAAGAAGTCGGGCAAGGAGATCATGTACGACCTGCAGGACAAGATCGACTTCGCCGTCTTCCCCGGCCTCCAGGGCGGCCCGCACAACCACACGATCGCGGCGCTCGCGACGGCGCTGCACCAGGCCAAGCAGCCGAGCTTCCGCGCATACCAGACGCAGGTGCTCAAGAACGCGCGCACGCTCGCGGACGCGCTAGCCAAGCTGGGCTATGAGATCGTCTCGGGCGGCACGGACAATCACCTCGCGCTCGTAGACGTCAAACAGTCGCGCAACGTCGACGGCGCGCGCGTCGAGTACGTGCTGGAGAACTGCAACGTGGTTGTTAACAAGAACACGGTGCCGGGAGACACGAGCGCGTTCGTACCCGGCGGCATCCGCCTCGGCGCGCCCGCGCTCACGTCGCGCGGCTGCACGGAGGAGGACTTTGAGAAGGTCGCGGCCTTCATCGACGAGGGCGTCAAGCTGACCAAGCAGCTGAACGAGCGCGCGCGTGCCGAGGGCTTCAAGAAGGTCGCGGACTTCAAGAAGTTCGTGGCGAGCGACGACGAGGCGCAGGAGCAGATCGGCGACCTGTGCGCGCGCGTGACGGCGTTCGTGCGCGAGTTCCCGACCATCGGTTTCGGCGAGCAGGACATGCGCTACAAGGACTAGAGCGTATTCACGTGAGAGGTTGGTCTGAATCGAGTTCGTTTTTGACTGGCGTGGCGAGGCCTTTGACCTCGCGTGGGGAAGTGGAAGATGTGGGCACCGAGCTCCGAGGCGGCTTCACCAGTGGAGAACAGTCGATAAACGACAATACCATGCCTATTAACAACGTGTTGGCTACTAGTGGTGCTGATGGCGACATTACGTAAGATGTTGCTGCCAAACAGGTACAACAGGATCGGTTGAAGACGTTGATGGCTACACTTGTGGTATCGGACTAGACGTAAAAATTGTCGGTTGATACCTTTCGTCGAGTTGTTTTGAAATTGACTCCATATTTTACTATTTCAACGAAAATTGCTGGTAAAATACAAATTACTGCGTATCCATCATGGTAAAGTACCGTCACTGCCCTCGTACAACGCCCACAATTTTAGCCAATGAAACGCATTCCTCGCCGCGTATCTTCCCCGTTTTCACCCAGGAGTGTTTGTCACCAGTCCCCATACTTCAAAATCAACTGCACAAGGGAGAAAGTGCAAGATTTTCCCCTGGTGGCGTCCTTTCCTGTGGTTTCCATACAAAAATCAAGTGATTCGCCCCCGCATTCGCGGTTCCGGAGGGGGAAGCACGCATGGAGGACGACGACCTGGACCAGCCCGTGACGCCGCGCTCGCTGCGGTCCGTCGCGCGCACGGGGGAGGCACCGGCGTCCCCGGCAGGGCCTGTCGCCGCGTCCGGCCCGGCGACAACGACAGTGACAGCGGCGGCAAGCTCCGAGGAGTTTATGGAGGTAGGAGACGGCATCCGTGACGACGTGCTCGTGGCGAGGAACAATAGCGACGCTGTCCCAGACGGTGGCAGTGACGGAGCCAGTGCGGCCGCGGCGGGCTCAGCGGCCGCGGCGCCGACGCCGGAGGCGCCCGAGTTCTGGGGACAGGAGGAGGACGGGTGGATGCCCAAGCCAGCGCGGCTGCACTCGGGCAAGACGCGGTCCTGCGCCGTGTGCTTCGCTCCGCTGCAGTACTCGACCATGGCAAGCTGGAACGAGTACCTGCAGAGCGAGCTGTACCTGACCCAGCTGCAGGAGAACCTGCTGCAAGACACGTTCATCTCGGCGCTCATTTGCGGCGAGAACACGGCCGGCGACCTGCCGACCGAGCATCGTATGCACAAGAACCGAAAGCTCAAGTGCCGCCAGAACGTGCGTGACTACAACAACATGATGAGCGCCGGCGTCGTTGACAAGTCGGGCAAGATCAACATCGACTCGGTCCGCATCCTGGAGGAGATGCTGGTCGACGTGCTGCCAACGCCGGTGCTCACGCACGTGCTTGAGCGCCGACTGGCTGTCATCTCGCACAGCGCCAAGATCGCATGCCAAGTGCTGCGCGCGGACCGCCGGGAGAAGCAGCCGCGACCTGTTGACACATCAGTGGGCAGCGACAAGCTCCACTACCTCGCGATCCACACGCTCGCGGCGCTGCTTGGGTCATTCGACTATAATCACGACTCGGCGTTGCATCCATTCGAAGAGATGTCGCGCATGCTGACGTGCTTCCCGGTGCTCTCGTTGTTTTCGTTTTGGAGCCCCACGAAGCGACCACCCGAGAAGGCGATCACGCTCACCAAGGACAATGTCGAGGCGTCATCGACTTCTCCAACTCCACGGGCATTTCCAGCAGAACTGGCGGTCAACGGAAGTGATGCCACCTACTGGCAGTCGCAGTCGAATCGTCCCGCGGCTGGGGTGGTCTATTTCAACATCAAGAGCCCTGAACTGCCGGCAGTCTCATCGATTTTGATTCAGTGGCACCTCAAGTGCGTTCCAAAATCGCTCGAGATTGAGTTCCGTCGTGCGGACAGCAATACTTTCGTGCCACTTCTGTCCGTTGAGGTCGTATCGGCAACTTCGACGACGACGCTACCGTCGGTCATCAAGACGCACTGCTCGACGCGATTTCCTGCCACGTGCCAAGAAATCCGTCTCGCCATGCGGGGCATTCCTTCGATCAACCGGAATGCCGTGCTTGCCATTGAGCATGTGCGGCTTTATGTGCCAACGACGAACGCGCTCTTTGCCGATCCCAAGCGCGCCCTTGCGGACGTTGCGCAGTGGCTGCTTGGTGCGGTCTTTCATCGCAACGACGACATTGCGATCGAGGCTATTGGCGCGTTAAAAGCATGGGCGCTCGCGACCTCGTCGCTGCACGTGACAATGCTGTACGTACAGATGCTACTCACCTTGAGTACCCAGCAAGCTGCTGCTCGTCCCGCGATCGCTCGGTTTGCGCTGACACAGGGCCAGCTGCTGGGCGTCGGTATCAAAGCGTATGCCGCCGAGGAGCAGTGCCGCATCCAGCGTGAGCTCGACAGCCAGAAGTCGAGTGACTCGCGCAACGTCCGTGCTCTTTTTGAACCTTCGGTATGTTCATCTGGCGTTATTGTCGAAGACGGAGGGCTGGTCGTGCGCACGCGTGAAACAAGTTACCAGTACGCGGCTGTAAATTGTGGCATCTCCTACGGACGAGCATCGTGGCGATTTCGACTCGACAACGACACTGTCGACGATGAGATGACTTGCTTTGGTGCTGCGATTCTGCCGGTGACCGTGAGTGGCTACGACTCGTCGCCGAATCTGTGGATGCTGCGTGGATACAATGGGAACCTGTACGCGCGCGGTCACAAGCTCAATCGGTCGATTGGCAAGGTCCACCCAGGTGACATCGTTCAAATTGATGTCGACATGAGCGAAGGAACGTTGTCGTACCAGATCAACTCGACGGACTATGGCGTCGTTTTCTCGGACCTCGCCGGTCATGAAGTGTATCCCGCGGTCTCTTTCTACGGATCGGGAAAAGTGATCACGCTGCTGGGTGTCCAGAAGTGGGACAACAACCCGTCGACGGCTGGCTCCGCAGAGCAAGAGCCTGTGTACCTCGCTAACCTGAAGGAATTGTATTCCTCGGTCGGCTACGGCACGTTTGGCAAAGGCGCGCAGCTCGGGTATGCAGGCAATGGGAGCGGTGGCACAAGTCGTCCAACTCCGCAAGCGCCCACCCCAGCCCCGCCTGGCAGCAATTTGATTTATGTTCAGGGTGAGTCCAAGCAGCGCTCCCTGTCGACACATCCGCCGTCACAAGGGGACGCACACGTCATCTACGACTTGGCGGAAGCTTTCCACAGCTTTCGAGTCGGTGTGGCGCTCAACGATGATGCGAGCAACGAGTTGCTTTCTCAACGGGGTGTTGTGCTGGTGTTCACGGTTCTCGGCGATGGGAAGACCTTGTGGCAATCGAGCACCATATCCGACACCCACAAGCTTGAAAGTTGTGAAGTAAATGTTACGGGTATTCGGATGCTCGAGCTTCGCGTGACCTGCCCAGGTTCGAACCACTGTGCGCACGCTATTTGGGTCGAACCATGCCTGTATCCGAAGGAAGAGTGGCGCTGCGGCGAGTGCTCGTTTGTCAATAAGGGCGCGTCCAAAGTGTGTTCGATCTGCCGGATCGGAGAGCGTGAGACGAGTGACAAGGTCGAGTCGGACTTCGCAACCGGAGCTGACGAGTCAAGCCTTGTAGATGCCGTGATAAGTGCTGGTTTTACGATGACTCACGGCTCGATCGGAAACGACGTGGACCAGTTGCCGTCGCTGCTTGAAGAATTGGCAGCGTCGATCACAGTCGAGATCACAGATTTGTACAAATTCACGCAGAAAAGTGAGACTGATTGCCGGGAAGCTCAAGACGCGTCGCTGTATTCGCTGATGTGCTCAAAAGCCGACGGCATTCGGATCCCGTTTGAAGAGCCCTTTGCGAGGCAGCCAGGGGTTGAAGTTTTTCTGCTATCGTTGGATATTCTGAAGCGATTCAGAACTGCATGCGGTGATCATCGTCGAAGCAGCGGTGGCACATCGGGTGTTGACGGAGCTAGCTCTAAGACGTCAGGACAAGCAGCATGTATTGCGGTTCTTGACATCATCAGCGCCAACCTCGCGAGCATTGACCAGTACGATCCAGTCGACGCATCTGGGGAAACGCACATCGACCTGCCGATTGCAGTCATCACTCAACTGCGTGACGAGCTTGTATCGCTCACCAATATCTATGGGATTTCATCTGGTGCGAGTAGCTCTGGGGCGAGCAAGGAGCTACAGATGGCCGCAGCGCGAACAATCTTGGCTGGATTCTCGGTGTTATACCCGACGTCGAACGAGAAGTTGGAGCTCTTCTTGATGCTGTTGCGGGCACACGTGGAGCAACCACTCAACCGAACGTCCGCCCAATTCGTGGTCCTTGAAACACTTCTCCGGAAGTTTGGCACGCCATCAAGTGATGGCATCTTGTCACTGTTGCCAAGCTTGGACCCTGACGCCCACACAGCAGCGGCTTCGGTGACGAAGCAAACAGTCGAGTTACTCTTCGACATCGTGCTGAAGTCTCACAAGGCCGGCATTGCCGTTGAGGCCACCGACGAAAAAGTGGACGATGGCATGGACATATCGACGCTTGCGTTGAGCCTTCTGAAGACGTATCAGCTGTTTCTGCTGGCAGAAGCAGTGGAGCACACGAAGACGACGGCCAAAGACGCAGATGATGACGACTCGGAAGCCGCGGACAGCGCCGGGAAGCTAGAAGAGCAGCAGTGGCACCAGCGACGCGCTATAGTTCAAGAAGCAGCGATTCAGTTCATTGACTTGTCACTCAACACGTACCGCGACCTCGTGGAGTCGCTGGTATCGACGCAGACAGAGGAAGCTTTCCTACTGCAGCCACAAGACGCGACACTGCGAGCCAATGTGCGCGCGCAAAGATTACCGCTCTTGTCGGAAGGATTGCCGTGGATGGTATCATGTCTGTGTCTTCTGCGGCGTCAGACTTGGCTAGCGCGACCCATTTTGCCGACGGTGGCGCGGTTGATTGGAACGCTAGACCACTACTGTTCCGAGCTGGAAGTAGCCAGCAAATCTGCCTACCGACTTCAGCAGCTGGACTTGAGCCTGAAAGCTCGGGCGATCGAAGTGCAGGATGCCGAACGAGGAGCTTCTGCTTCTGACGGCAGCGGCTCGGGCAGTCCACACGGAACGAAGTCCACGCGTCAGCTGTACAACATGTTTAAGCAGCTCTACACGGGTGAGAAGGACCATTTCGAAGGGCAAATCGGCTTCCAGTTTGAAGCAACGAGCTCGTTCTCGGTCATTGCGCTTGGGCGATCGGTCAACCCGGGACGCAATGGCGGGCGGTTGATCCGTGAACATACGATCCGATTGTGGGATGAAGCAACGCAGTTGCTGATTGCGGAGATTACCGTGAACGGTGCGTCTCGAAAGGACAAGCTGGGGTATGCTGTAGAGCTACTGGCGACGCCGGCCAAGGTGACGCTGGGCAAACTCTATCGTCTGACGACACAGGAGTACGCGAATGGCGGCGATCCTTGGTACAAGAAAGAGAATCTACCTGATGAGGAGTACGATCCTTCGTACATCAAAATCTTGCGCGACTGCTACGCGTCCGGGTCAACAGGTTTCCCGAACTCGCAGAATCTCAGTGGCGCTGCATACGGCGTACCGACGTTCCTCGTCGACGACGAGTCGCTACTCGCTAGTATCCCGAGATTCGTGCCACTACACGGAAGCTCGTTACTCAAGTTCAACGTCAAGCGCAAGCAAAATGCGCTCGTTGTGAGCCACTCGGGAACATCGGCGAGTTGCGTGGGAGACAACGATGCCTGGAAGACGTGCTTCGTGCGTACGCCGTTCCTTCATGGAGTGCACTCCATCGACTTCATTGTGAAGAGCGCGCGTGCTGGCGGTGTTTTGTCCGGCCACTCGTGCATCGGCGTGGACTGGAGCGAGCAGCACGAGTATTATGCGGCCTCGTGCACGGATGCGCTGGCATCAGAGCGTGTGAAGGCGTCATTCCTCGGGGTGAGGGCCAAGAGCATTGGCTGGATGCCGTCGATTGGCGCGGTGTGGATTCAAGGGAAGCGCTGTCCGTACGGACCGCGGCTGTCACTGTCGTCGGGTGACATCCTGAGCTTGACGATGGATTTCGACCAGAACATACTCTCGTTCGGCTACAATGGGAAGAATATAGGTATTGCAGTCGGCCCAACCGCGTTTCGACCGGCGTCGGACTGCATGAAGCAGTTGCCCAATGTGTTGGTGGCGGGTGTTTCCATCTACGGCACGCAAGATGTCGTGCAGCTTCGGCCGTCGGGCGTTGCCAAGACTACGCTTCGTATCCATTGGCTGTTTGACCTACATAGTTCGCTCGCATCGCTTGCGGGGCGGCTAACCAGCACTTTGATTGCCGGACAGCCAGTCGACTGCGTTGAAGAAGAGCTGGTACCGTGGCTCGAGTCTTCTCTCCTGAGCGGGGGCGTCGCTGATGACCGTGCGTCGACTGGCGGACAGCTTTTGAGCTGGAATGAAGCGATGCGTCTGAATTGTGAGCAGCACCCGTCGCACGCAGACGCACGCGCTATTGATCTACTCGGTGAATCGGTGAGCCGCATGTCGAGCGTGTCTGATGCGAGTCAAGATAAGTGGAGACGCTCGTCATCATCTGCCAGCAACCCTTCCGACCCGCTCGAGATGCACTTTTGGGAGCAATGGACCAGCGACATGTCTGACAACAGTCCCGTGCACTTCATCTTGTCGTGGCTGGAGAAGTCGGTTCCCGATCGCTCGTTTCTTAGCCGACTCGGGTCATTCGCGACGTGTGAGCGGTGGTATTGTGCGGCTCTGGTCAAGTTTGCGCCAGCACATATCCACCACGAGGTCAGGGCTATCGTTGCTGGATACCAGCGGGCTACGGGTGATGACAAGAGCGCGACGGTCTCGAGTTTTGCTGATCATTCGGATTTAATGCCGTCCGATGACCTAGAGAGCGTGTGGAAGCGTATCGTCTCGCTGAGGCACTGGCTGATCAAGTCTCGCCAGGAGTTTCGCGCTCGGGAGGCAGACGAAGTCGATAGAAGCGACGCGGTTGGTGACAATTCGTCTGTTCAAAACACAAATGTGACACCAGGAAGCTTGCCGAAGATCGGAGTCGGCGAAGACTCGGGAAAAGCGCCGCCGCAATCCTATGAGGGTGTTAATGTCGAAGCCAGCTTCGTTGCGCCGCGTACGTTTGACGACCTGGTCAATCAGGTGGCTCAGCGTGCCCAGTTCTTGTGCATGCTCTGCCCTCCCTCGGAGAATGCGGACCGGCTGAGAGAGGACTCGCAACGAGCTCTGAGCAACTTGGCCGAGAAGTGGAGCGTGCAGAACACGCCACCTTCTCTTCAGCCAATGATAGAGAGATGGAAGTCTCTCCGCGAGGCAGACTCGTCGAAATGGGCGGGGATCGTCGATGTGCTGCGTGCACAGGAGCAATGGCGGAGCAAGCGCGCGACAGACCGAGGCATCCCGAGTACGACTGACGTTAATGCACCAGAGGAACGTGACCGTCGTCCTCGCCGAGCATCGGTGATCGGGACCACCATGGACCAAGACCCAAGCTACCAGTTCCGCTACAAAGAGAACTTCGCAGCAATGATGAAAGCTTGCGATATGTACATTCGCAACGGAGTTGGCGCACCACCCGAGGTGTTGCAGGCGTTGCTTGAGCGACGAAGGCGACGAGCGGATTCTAGGCTCTATGGGCTGCAGGCAATGAAGAGCATCTTGTCTTTGCTCTCCTTCGACGGCGCTCTTCATAACGCCATCATCTTCTTGCGCCCCGCCATGCGAGGGTTCACAGACGACGAGAAAGAGTCGCGTGAACTGAACGACGGACAGATTGTTGCGGAAACGTTCCGTGCTACGGTTCGGCACCACTATCTGAAGGGACTAGAAGGGTGCAGCCGCCAGATCGTCCAGCCGGTGCATGACGCGTTCTGGAGGCTGTACGACCACTTGGCGCAGCTCCTTCGCTCGAAGGCTGTGCACGATCCGCAGCTCAAGCAGGCGATCCTCTGCGCGTGGACCCTGGATTTCGATGCGCGAGACCATCAATTCATCCTCGAGTCCCAGATCCTGTCGACGTTGCATGATTGCTTCTCCATCCATGGTGTCCGGCGGCAACTGGCTGCGGACAACGCGCTACTGCAGCCTCAAGAGAGGTCAAATAACGCTGGGAGTGACATTCGAGAGCAAGCAAGCGCGTGCTGGCAACCGCTGTCGAACGATTTCGTGCAGCGTGGGATGCTTCACACAGGATACCTGACGAAGCGCGATGTTGTCGGTTTGTTGCACTGTGCGCCACCGTACTCTTGTCTGTCACGGTGGTGGAAGCAGCATGAGATCCAAGCCGGAGACGCCGTGAATGCCGTCGCGCTTGCGTCGCGACATACAGCGTCGTCGCTGTCGTTGCTGTATGCGGAGATGCTCGCAGGGCTGCAACAGAAACTCGCGACTTGCGAAACACGTCTTTCAAACCGAAAGGTGTTGCAGTTTGGGGCGAAGTCGTCACTTTCACCGGCGCATGGAAGCGGCTCGTTGTCATCCACGGCGAAGCCTGATGGTGTGAGTTACGTGGAGCTGCCACCGCTTGGGAGCGTTACCGACTTCACCATGGAGCTTTGGGTTTACCCGACTGACCTAACGGGATACCGGTCGCTGCGCTGCGAAAACGGACTGCAGCGCGGTAGTGTGTACCTCGAACTGGTCGACGGCTGCGTGCAGGTCGCTATTCCTGGCAACGTTCCCCGCGAGCACTTGTTCACTTCGTATCGTCTCAAGACGCACGAATGGACCCATGTCGCTGTGATTTACAAGACTCAAGAACGCTTAGTCCAGCTTGTGATCAATGGTTTGCCTGTAACCGAGAAAGCCTACAGCGCTGTTTGCTCGAGCTTGACATTCCGCGCTGCACGGGTGGGCTGCTGGGTGAGCGAAGTGGACGCAGAGGGCGCACCAGTGAGCGACGTCGCGGCGCAGCGTAACTTCTTTGGATCCATCGCAGAGATACGGGTGTGGAGTTTCGCGCGAAGTACTCGCGATATTTCTCGCGACTTCCAGCTAAGCACACCGCTGGGCATTGAAGATGGTTCTGCGATGAATACTACTGCGAGGCGATCGCAGGGCAAGTTGATGGCGCTCTGGCACCTGAACGAGGGGGTGGGTATGCACGCATATGACCAGATCTCTGCGAATGCGAAGCCCGAAAGCGGTGCAAGCGACGCCGGGTACCACCAGAACATTTCATGTTGCCACTGGATCTCGAGCCAAGTGCCAGTCTTTGGGAATTCAGTGCTGGATCAGATGACAAGCGAGCCTGAGAGATGGAATCGTGTGGTGGCTGGAGTTGTCTACCTGCAGCGCCGGGTTCGTCGCTGGCTGTCCAGATCGTTCCAAGCGTCGGTGAAGTGGGCGAAACTACTGTGCGAGCACAATGAAAAGGCGATGGCTCCGCACTGGGACGACATTATGGAGAATGACGAAGAGGACGACGAGTTGGAGTACAACGAAGGAGAAAGCTCGCGTACAGCCCTCGACCCAGAGACGAAGCGACTGTTAGTCACCTGGGATCTCTTCAGTGCGGACAAAGTGATTGCCCGACGACAGACACGAAAATGCGCCTGGATCGTGTTTAGATTCCTTGCCTCAGTTGGAATCAATGGTACAAACGAGCGTCATGAAGAAGAAGCAGCGCTGGCGGCGACGAGTGCGAAGCTGAAACGCAAGCTGCGGCTTCAAAAAGGCGACAATCTTGGGCCCGTGAACTCTCCGATGAATAGTTCAGGGTCTGGAAGAGGTAGCGGGCTACGATCCGACGGCTCGCGTGGAGAGGGACTGAGCTATGAAGAAGACGACGTTGCTGCTCGGACCGCGGAAGCTGCTAGTGACGCCGCGAAGCAAGCTGCGAGCGACCGAAATCTGGAGGAGCCGATGCTGCAAACGCTGTGGTTCTCGATGGAGTTCCACCGAAAGGTGTTCGAGATCATGGAAAAGGAGCTGATGGGCGGGATGGAGTTGACGAAGGAGACTGAGGGGCTGACGCGAGCGCAGCGCATGCTTCGATCCGTCTCGACGCCAGTTCAACAGCGCGGCATCGGACTTCATTTGAATCCAAGCGACATCTCGCGTGATGGTGCGCTGTTCATGCGAGGGCTTGTGGCCGCATCAAGTAGCGATCCGAGCGCGTGCTGCTCTCTCGAGGCACTTGAGTTGGAGCTCCACCTCTTTGGGATCATCTCGTTCATGCTATCCCAGAGCAACCGTCCGTCGGCGCTTTCTCACATTGCACGCAGACGGATGCTGCATGGGCTGTTGGAACTTCTTCGGTTCGCATCCCCGCGGTGTCAGCGGGTAGTGAAGCTGCTGTTGCGTCGGATTTGCTGTAGTGAAACCATCAAGCCCGTCGACGTCAGCGCCGTGCTTGGGTCCGAGTCGGTACTCGTGGATTTGTTGCTCGACCAAGTCGCTGAATCGGTTTGCAGCACGGCTGCACCACTGCCGACGCACGGGGTGAGCGTTCCAGCGAGCAACGCGCTCGTTGCCGAGGCGGAGAACAGCTTCTCCATCACGGAGTCGCTGTGCAACCCGATGGGTTTCCGCTCGGGACAGATCCACTTGGTTGCTGCGTCTGAAAGTGTTGCGCTGCTGCGTCTGCTGCTGATCAATCCGCACTGGCAGCCGCGTGTGGCGGAGCTGCTGTGTGGTGCCATCAAGAAGGTTGCCCCCATTCTGATGCGACGCAAGTCGGACTCGGTCACTGCTGCGATCAACAACACGACTCAGTCTGACGTTCGAGTGCGCGCAGCTATCATTCGAGCTGTCGGCGCGCTCTGCGTGCTTGGGTCGCACTCGGATTCTTTGCGGATCGGTGGCAAGGTTCAAGTTGCGGCTGCTGGGGAGGCTACTGTTCCCGCTGACGGCACTGGCGGAGATTACGGCTTCAACTTCTCCACGTCGGGCACGCGCACTTCTTCAGCGACGCTGATTGAGATGAACGGGACGGCCGCCACAGTTCGCGTGGTGTTCGACGCACTCTCGACCGAGGATCAGTTCGACCCCACGCATAACGTCCAAGAAGTGCACTTGACGGCGCTAACGCCGACGGAGGAGATTCTGCTGCCTAGCAACATTGTGCCGCTGACGGTCGATATGATGCCGGTCATTCTTCAGCTTTCGTCGCTGGAAGAGGCAAGCGTTTTGACCGCTTTTGACGATCTGTGGCGACTGCAAATTCGCTCACGCGCGCTGCTGGCACTAGAGTCGATCTTACGCACGGGCTTGCATATCACAAATAATGCCGTTGGCCGGTCGATCGCGCGCAGCTTGCTCAGCACTGCGCTGGCGCCGGTCAACCTCAGTGCATTCGTGAGTCTGCCTGTGCTGCAGGAGCGTGGTCGGATGATCTTGTGCCGTCTGATCGAATCTGCCTCGCCGCTTGGCGAATCGATGTTCCGCGCACTACCAGACCCAGAGAGCCTTCTGAAAGACGAAGACGTCGCTGACGCGGGGAGCGCAAGCCGGGAGCAGTTCGAGACTATCGACGACCCGAATGTAGAGGAGAGCGAGGAGTACCGCACCCGCCGAGGTTTTGCGTCGACTCTGGCGGCGATGGGCTTTGAGTTTGACGTGTGCATGGCCGCGCTGGAGCATTCGCGGAACGACCCGAACCTTGCGGTTGAGTGGCTCATGGGTCCTGCTGCTGCGGCATACCAAGAGCGGCAGAACGCACAGCGCCTTGCCCAGGAAAGTCTTGCCGCTCGCCGCGCTGCTGGTGCCGGAGGTGCCGACTCCACCTTGTCGGATGTCGAAGTCAAGGCCGAAGAGCTCATGAACGTGTCGGGCATGCCGTTGGCCCTGTGTGTTCGCGCCCTCGAGCTGTGGAACAGTGACCCAAACCGCGCGATGGAGTGGCTGATGGAGTATGGTACGCGGTACTTAGACCGTGCGGACACGGTTGCTCTGCTGGATGACGAGTTTTCTGCCGACAAGCTATTGAATCTGGACGATCGTGCCGCGCTGGAAGACGTCGACCAGGTCGACCCATTGGTGCACGCTTCAGGCTTGGAACCCACAGTAGCTGTGTCAGTGGATGGCACAGCTGCAGGAGCTCAGTCGTCAACGAACAACTCGAACGTGATGCCCATCACGCTGGCGCCCATTTTGGCGCGTCTCCCAGCAAAATCCAACGCAGCTACGACTGCGCGAGGAGCGCAGAGTGACGGCGATGCCAGCGGATACGCACCACTGAGCGCTCAATACCTGCAGCCGTACGTGCTGCTGACTGTTAGCGCCACGACTGGCCCGCTCCAGCGCATGCAAGCAAGCGGTCAGACAGGAATCTACCGCAAGTTCTCTGAAAGCGAGGGCATTCTGATCACGTTCTTGAACACTGAAACGGGGGCGTACGAGGACGAGTGGTATCTGCCCAAGGACGTGCGCCGCATTACCAAGATCTACGATGAGCAGCTTGCTGGCGTGGAGAGTATCCACAGCGTGGCGCTCAAAACAGAGGGCGCGCTCGCTACGCACTACGCTCGTCGTGCAGCCGTCGCGCTGCTCAGCGCTATGTCTGTGAATGACGCGGCAGGACCATCCGCCGCTGCTGTTGGCCGCATCTGCGATATCGCCGGCGGTCCGCATCAGTTCCTTAAGCTCATCAAGCTTGTTGCAGCGCCAGAGATGTCCCTGGCCAGGCGTCGCGTGAGCTCCGTCAGCGGAAGCCCAAAGACGCGTAGTTCAGCCAGTGAAGCGAATCCTGATGTCAAGGCGGCTGCCAACGACGACACCGTGCCGTTGCTGGAGATTCTCCACGTGCTCGCCATTCGCGCTCTTCAGGAAGAGAAGAACGCACTCAATAGTGGAGAGGAAGAGTCCAAGGAAACTGATGGCGACGGCACGGAGGAGCAAAAGAGCGCGACGTCTTCGTTCTCGACGGTGCTGGTTGAAGAATGCGTGAAGCACCTGGTCGAAACCACGACCATGGCCGAGACCGGGCTGGCAGCAACCAGTACGTCCTCTCCTGAGGATGAGCTGCAAGAGCGCCAGTCGCTGCATCCGTACTTTGGCCAGTGTGACTACTCGGGCACCGTGAGCGTGTCGAGCAGCTATGTGTCGGTCCGCATCGTGTTTGATCGTCGGTGCAAGTTCGGCTCCAAGACGACACTTTCCTTTTTCTCGGACCCTGGCTGCGAAGATCGGATCGCGGTAATCGACAGCTCCAAGGTCGTCGCGGGCAAGGCACTGCCGGATATTATAGTGCATGGTCACCAGTTCTGGTTTCGCTTTGCGGCGTCGGAGGAGGATGCGCTCAAGAACTACGGCTACGGCTACCGGTTCCAAGCGCGGGCGATGGCGAGCATCCAGTGGGCGAAGGAGGCGGATGTGCTCACGCAGCCGTCGCTTGACTGGGCATGCTGGGTGTTGGACTTCTTGCTCAACGACGCGGCTGACCTAATCCCACGTGGCGCAGTTCACAACCGCCGCATTTACGATGCGCTCATGTATTATCTTCGCACACCTGGTGCTCCGTTCAAGAGCCGCGTGACTCGCTTGCTGCTTCAGCTACTGCACAAGCCAGACGCGTTCCCAGTTTCGGAGATCCCAGACCTCACGTCCATGCAGTCGGTCGCGACGCTGGCGCTCCAGCGCGCCCAGGCAGACATTGAGGGCGGGAAGCGGTTCGTGTCGGCGCACTTGCTTCAGCTCGTTGAGCTGTCCGTCACAGTCCAGTCGGCGACCGAGGCATTCGATCGCACGCTGACTGGTCGCAGCCCCTCGTTGTCCAATTTGATGGCGCCGATTGGTCTTCCCACTCCGCCGGACCGCAAGACCATGGCTGAGGACCTGAAGGACACGGCCGTGATGATCCAGTTCCTGCTCGGAGATGTTGACAAGCTCCCGCAACACATTGTTGCGGCCATTTGGCTTGACGTGTACGGTGCCGCCGGCTTCATTCAGACTGCGCACCCGTACGCGCCGGGCTCGGCGATCAGTGGGTCTCTCAGCTTTGCGGGCGCGCAGTCGCTCCAGCTCTCGTTCGATGAGCGCTGCAGCGTGACGAGGGACGCAGCACACCTGGATATTGTGAGTTCCCTGCGTAGCTCAACGCTGGTCGACCAAGCCGCTGAGACCGCGCGCAGTGGGCGCTCGTATACTGGCGAGGATGGCTGGCCAACGAGCCCCGTGTGTCTGGAGGGCGACACGCTCGAGTTCACTTTTCTCGGTGATGAGAATCCACGCGGATGCTACGGCGTCTCCGTCGCAGTGACAGCGACTGGCATGTCGAGGGAGAAGCAGCTCGCGCGCGTGACTGTCGCGGATCTCGAGCGTCTGCAGGACGACCTGCGCAAGTCGGTGCCTCCTTCCGGATGGCTTGAGCCTAGCGACGCCAACGAGAGTGGAGACGGAGCGCTCGTCTGGACGCCGGCGATGGATTCGCAGCTCGTGGACTGGGTCAACTACTACGTCGAGATGCGCAGCACATCAACGCGCTCGACCGATCTCAAGCCGACGGACATCCGCATTCACCACACGCTGGACGGGCTGCGGTGCTCGCAGTTGCTCAGCGTGCCGCTGGAGGCCATTTCCGTCCGCTTTGCACTGTTGAAGCACCTCAACCAGTGCGTGAAGGCGTGTCTGCCGCTGCTGGACCTGCGCGACACGCAGTCGCCGTGGACGATGGCACACCGCCTGCGTCAGCTGAGCCACTGCATCTTCTTCGACATCAAGAACGCGCTCGTGGAGGCCGCGATCGACGCGACCAACGTGGCGAGCGACGTCAACAGCTCGGGCAGCAGCGTCAACACGGCGCGTATCACGTTGGACCGCATCCAGGCGCTCGAGTCGCGCGACGACCGCGAGGTCGAACCGTCCGTGTCCCAGTGCTTTTTCGCGCAGGCGTTCCGGCAGCTCCACCACGTCGATCCGGCGCTGTTCCGCCGGCGCATCGACAGCAAGGGGCGGCTGTTCAGCGTCAAGTTCCGCGGCGAGGAGGGCGTGGACTGGGGCGGAGTGTACCGCGAGGGCGCCAACTCGATGGTGGACGACCTCTTCTCGCCGCACTTCAGCCTCTTCGTGCTGTGCCCTAACGGCCAGCACGACACGGGCGTGAACCGCAGCATGTATCTACCGAACCCCAAGTGCACGTCGCCCGTGGCCACGCAGATGTACGAATTCGTGGGTAAGCTGCTGGGCATCTCGCTGCGCACGCGCGGCGACTTTCCGTTCGCATTCCCGTCGCTTGTGTGGAAGCAGCTGATCGGGCAGCCTCTGGAGCGCCGCGACCTCGAGGGCACGGACGCCATGCTGGTGCAGATGCTGGACGGCATCCATAAGTGCGAGCGCGACGGCATCTCGAACGACGACGAGTTCGACGCCGCGTTCGAGGGGCTCGACCTGCGCTTCACGGTCTCCAACTGCAACGGCGAGGAGGTGGAGCTCGTGGAGGGCGGCCGCAGCCAGCGCGTGACGTTCGGCAACCGTCTTGAGTACTGCCGGCTCGCCGAGAGCTACCGGCTGCACGAGGGCGCGCTGCAGGTGGACGCGATGCGGCGCGGGTTCGCGACCATCTTCCCGGCGCGCGTGCTGACGCTGCTGACGTGGCAGGAGATGGAGATGCTCACGTGCGGGTCGCCCAAGATCGACATCGCCGTCTGGAAGCAGCACACGCGCTACGACGGGTACAACGAGCACGACGAGCCTGTGCGGCTGTTCTGGGAGGCCATGGCGTCCTTCACGGACGAGCAGCGCGCCGACTTCGTGCGCTTCGCGTGGGGCCGCTCGCGGCTGCCGCGCGGCAAGTGGCCGCAGCCATTCAAGCTGACCAAGAAGAGCGGCCGCGACGCCACGCTCGGGCTGCCCGTCGCGCACACGTGCTTCTTCTCAGTCGAGCTGCCGCCCTATACGACAGCCGACAAGATGCGAAATATGCTGCTTGCCACCATCAACTTCGGCCTCGGCGGCATCCTCATGGCCTAGCTCCGTCGTCACGGAGGTGCTACATGAGGGTCCGATTATTTTGTATTGCATTGACGTACGCATGTTCAATGTCATGGAGATCGCTGCTTGGACTGGACCGCGTTGAAGTGGATTGTGCCAGTTGTCAATCGACGACGAGGAATATACTCTGGATGCTTTTATGTGTGGCCGTGTCGTCCGGGGTTCCCTTCTCACTATCCGCGCCATCTTCATCCCACGATGGCATGACCCACTAATCGAACAGCCTGATGGAGGCCCCCATTGTTCGCTTGCACCTCCATGCTCTGCGCGATGCATCCATGAGGAAGAGCGCCACTAACCCATTGAATTATGTTGCTGGTACTTGTACTATTGTAAGCTCAAGGGTACCAATTTTTTTCCAGAGCGATTCGCCCCATGTGATGTGGATACTGGGTGCATATACAGACGTAGTAGATGTTCTGGATATCGGTGGATCAGGTCAACAGTACGCACGTCCTTCCAACTGGCGCCCCCAGATCACATTGGAGATGACATGCGGTATTTTTTCGCGTTGGACGGTTATGGGATAGTAAATTACATGAGTATGTAAATTACATGAGTATGTAAATTACATGAATATGTAAATTACATGAATATGTAAATTACATAAAAGATAAACTACATAAAACGGTCCTAGGGCTTTTGGGCCTCAATTTCGATACTTTACGCAGCTCAACGCTGAAACTGACGCAAGGAGTGCCTGGCTTCCCCTAACCTCAATTTGTCAATTCTGAATCTCAAACCCATGGGTTTATTTGAGCTACTCAAAAAAAAACCGACCCGTTATATGAGATCCTATTATTTTCAATATTATTCAGATGGGTTTAAATTTTTAAAACCCATTTCAAGTAATTATTAACCCACCCGTTGATGCGATCTACCATCCTGAAAGTTTCCCTCTTGTTTGGAAAAGAAACGGGATGCCGTCCCTACAACATTTACAAAGCACGCCACTTCCGTCTTTACTGTATTTATAGGTGTGACAACTAAATTGTCTTGGACATTCCAACTTCCCGAGGGATCAATTGGAAATTTACTAGTTGTAACTGCTTTGCGAAGTGAAACGACTGACCGACAGGTATCGACCACATTATCTCAAGCTCCAAGCCTATTCTGGTTATTTTCCCCAGAAAGGCGCTCACGGAAGGACGGAAACCTATCGCATAGCTGTGCAGACGATTCTGTAAGGTATTTTCTATATTAACGCCGAGGGCTGAGGTGGCGTAATATACCAGACAGGAAGCAAGCAGCATGAACATGGACAAGCATGGCCATGGTCATGGTCATGGCCATGGTCATGGCGGCAGTCATGGCGGTGGATTCGTGCGTCAGAGCTTCCCACACGCTCAGCAGCAACGACGGCGCGCAGCGTCTAACTACCAGACGCTGGAGGACCAGGTGGTGGAACGCGGCGTCAGCATGAGCAAGGGCAGCGCGCAGCACGGACCCCCGCTGAGCGGACTCAAGAGCGCGTCCAGCCTGCCGAGCGGCGCGTCATTGGCGTCCGCGCGGCCCAGCTCGGGCGTATTTGAGCTGCTGCAGGCCAAGTTTGGCTTC
This sequence comes from Phytopythium sindhum, assembly GCA_023334395.1. Taxonomy (NCBI): domain Eukaryota; phylum Oomycota; class Peronosporomycetes; order Pythiales; family Pythiaceae; genus Phytopythium; species Phytopythium sindhum. The sequence goes on from JAASGW010000034.1 coordinate 27,298, forward strand.
CAGGAAGGCAACGTGCTCAACCAGAAGGAGCACTTCGAGTGCTGGCTGCTCAACTACGAGTCGCGCGCGCTGGATGGGGCCGTCACGCCCTCCGTGACCGAGCAGGCCGTGCTGCAGATCCATGCCAAGTTCTTCAAGAACTACGCGCGCTGGTGCAATTTCCTGCGGACGAAGCCCTACCTGCTGGACGGACAGCCCGCGAACGCGGCGGAGCGGCAGATCGCGCTCTTCCTGCTCATCTGGGGCGAGAGCGCCAACCTGCGCTTCATGCCCGAGTGCCTGTGCTTCCTGTACCACAGCATGGCCGCCAAGCTGGATGGCGTCGAGAAGATGCCCAGCGTACCCGAGGGCACGTTCTTGCGGCAGGTGGTGCGCCCACTTTACGCCGTGGTGGCCAAGATGCGCGACAGCGCGGCCGAGGGCAAGGGCCGCGCGCTGGATAACAAGAACATCACGAACTACGACGACGTGAACGAGTTTTTCTGGACGCCGCGCTGCCTGCAGTTCGACGAGACGAACGTGGCGGGCGCCATCAACGTCAAGGATTTCAAGACGTTCAAGGAGCGCCGCAGCTATTTCAACCCGCTGCTCGCCTTCTTCCGCATCTACTTCTTCCTGCTCGTCATGTTCCACGTGCTCGTCGCCGTCGCCTACGTCGCCTACCGGTCGGACCCGGACGTGACGTCGGGCTTCCGCTTCTATGAGAACTTCTTCACGGACGACATCTCGGACATCCGCAAGCACGCGCTGCTCTCGATCCTGATGACGGTCAGCGGCCTGCTGACGCTCAAGGTCGTGCTCGACATTTGGATCGACGGACTGCGCATCTTCAGTCGCGCGCTGTACGCACTCGCCGTCTTCGTGCGCCTCGTGTGGCATGCCGTCTTCTTCGGGCTCTTCACGGCCGTCAACGCCGCGCCCTACGAGGTGCTCTTCGGCTCGAGCGACCTGCTCAGCATGGGCGTCACCTTCGTCATCGTGTACATGGCGCCCATTGTGCTGGTGGCCATCGTGCAGATGGTGTTCCGCCGCATGGTCTGGAACTCGGCTTTCCTCAGCGGACTGGACGGGTCGGCCGAGCAGTACATCGGACGCCACATGAACCAGACGTGGGGCAGCTTCCTAGGCTACGGCCTCTTCTGGGGCGTCATCTTCGTGCTCAAGTTCCTGTTCAACCTGCAGCTGATGATCAAGCCGCTCATCACGCCCACGGTCGAGATCTACGACGTGTCGGTCACGGACAGCGACGGCATCATCGACTCGAAGCACAACATCGCCTTCCTGGCCGCCATGTGGATCCCCGTCTTTCTCGTCTACCTGTACGACTCGCAGATCTGGCTCGCCATCATGCAAGCCATCGTCGGCGCCGTCATTGGCATCCGGCAGCGCATCGGCCACTCGTCGCGCATCCCCGAGTTCGTCGCGCGGCTCAAGGCAGCGCCTAAGCTGTTCGACGAGAAGGTCGTGTCGGCTGCGGCGCGCGGCCAGCTCTCGATCGAGCAGAACCCGCTGTCGGCCAGCTTCATCGCGCCGGATGCCAACAGCCGCCTGCGCTTCGCCGTCGTGTGGAACGAGATCGTGAGCAGCTTCCGCCTGTCGGACCTGCTGGACGACCGCGAGACGGCCATCCTGCAGTACCAGATCTCGGACACTGGCGCGGTCGAGGAGCCGGTCTTTCTGATCGCTGGGCAGGCGCAGACGGCCACGGACATTGCCGCCAAGGCCAAGGGTCGACGCCTGGACGACGGGCGACTCATTAAGGAGCTTGAGAAGGCGGGCGTGCTCGGCTGCGCGCGCAACTGCGTGGACATCGCCTTTCAGATCCTCCGTCAGCTGCTGGGTCCGCAGGACGCCGAGGTGGTCAACGTGTTCCAGGAGATCGTGATGAACGGGCGGATCAACTCGGTGGTCAATCTGACGCACATCCCGCTGGTCCGCGAGAACATCGTGGACCTGCTGGCGAGTCTGCTGGATCTGCCCGAGCCGACGGTCGTGCCTGTGGGCAGCACGTTCGGGTTCATGCACGACCAGGTGCTGGTGATCGTGCAGCGCGTGGACGCGCTCTTGAAGAGCGTCGAGTTGATGCTGGAGGAGGAGTGGATGGCCGCCAAGGTGCGCCAGTCGGTGTTCGCCAAGGTGACATCCGATCTGGCGTACCAGAAGCAGCAGCTGCTGACGATCTTCGCGGACCGCATCAGCCAGCGCGACTCGAACTCGGACCCGCCACCGTCGCCGAGCTCGAACGAGAGCGTCATCTCGCTGTCGACGCGGCTCTTCTTCCTGCTCACGCTAGACGCCGCGGACGCGCTGCCGCGCTGCCACGAGGCGCAGCGCCGCATGAGTTTCTTCCTCAACTCGCTGCGCATGAAGATGCCGTCTATCAACTCGATCGCAGCCATGCACTCGTTCTCGGTCGTGACACCGTACTACAACGAGTCGGTGCTGTACTCTATCGACGAGCTGAACGGCCGCGTCAACTCGAACCCGCTGTTCCGCAAGGTGGAGCAGAAGGGCCGCGACCTGAGCATCCTCAAGTACCTCATTACGTTCCACGAGGACGAGTGGGGCAACTTTTTGGAGCGTGTGGGTGTGACGTCGATCGAGGAGGCGCTGGCCGAGACGCCCACGCAGGTGCGACTGTGGGCCTCGATGCGCGGCCAGACGCTAGCGCGCACGGTGCACGGCATGATGATGTACGAGGACGCGCTCAAGATGCTGCGCTGGCTGGAGATCGGCTCGGACCAGAACATTTCCCACCTGGACAAGATCAAGCACATGGACCGCATCGCCGGGCTCAAATTCTCGTACGTGACGAGTTGCCAGATCTACTCGGACCAGCTCGCGGCCGGCGACAGTCGCGCCGCGGACATCGACCTGCTGATGCGTAAGTACCCCAATTGGCGCGTCAGCTACGTGGACACGATCCGCCCGGCGCCCGGCAGCGGCGCCGAGACGCGCTACGACTGCGTGCTGGTCAAGTCGGACGGCGACGAGATCGTCGAGGTGTACCGCTACGAGCTGCCGGGCAACCCGATGGTCGGTGAGGGGAAGCCCGAGAACCAGAACGTGGCCATTCCGTTCACGCGCGGCGAGTACATCCAGACGATCGACATGAACCAGGAGCACTACTTCGAGGAGGCGCTCAAGATCCCCAACTTCCTGGCCACGGCGACGGAGAATGGCCAGAACGTGACGATCATCGGCATGAAAGAGCACATTTTCACGGGCCGCGCGTCGTCGCTGGCGCACTTCATGACGCTGCAGGAGCTCGTGTTCGTGAGTCTGACACAGCGCGTGATGGCCAACCCGCTGCGCACCCGTATGCACTACGGCCACCCGGATGTGTTCGAGAAGTCGTTCATCATGACGAACGGCGGCGTGTCGAAGGCCAGTCGGGGCGTCAACCTGTCAGAGGACGTGTTCAGTGGCTACAACGCGGCGTTGCGTGGTGAGAACGTGACGCACATTGAGTTCATGCAGTGTGGCAAAGGTCGAGACGTGACGCTGAGCCAGATCAACGCGTTCGAGGCCAAGCTGTCGAACGGTAGCGCCGAGAGTTCACTGACGCGCGAGTCGCACCGCATGGGCGTCTCCATGGACTTCTTCCGCCTTAACTCGATGTTCTACGGGCACATGGGCTTCTACATCTGTAACGCACTCGTGGTCTTCTGTGTGTTCGCGTACGCGTACGCCAAGCTGTACATCGTACTGCACCAGGAGGTGCAGATGTCGGCCATCATGACGACGGGCGACCTGGACGACCTGGCCGAGGTGCTCAACACGCAGTTCATCTTCCAATTCGGCATGCTCATGACGATCCCGCTGATCGCGACGCTGTTTGTCGAGTACGGCTGGCGCCAGGCGGTGCTCAACTTTGTTGAGCTGATCGTGACGCTCGGCCCCATCTTCTACATCTTCGAGACGGGCACCAAGGCGCACTTCTACGACGTGGCCATCATGCGCGGCGGCTCCAAGTACCGTGGTACCGGTCGTGGCTTTGCCATTGTGCGCGAGACAATGGTCAACTTTTACAAGGAGTACGCGGCGTCGCACTATCGCAAGGCTGTCGAGCTGCTTGGGTTGATGATCCTCTTCGGCGCGTTCGGCAACTTCAACATCGGCACGGACGTCAAGGAGGAGTACTGCAAGACGGCGAGTTTCGACTGCGACGAACACCCGGACGAAATCCCAGACAACATCACGCTGCTGTCGTCGTACGGGTCGAAGGGCCAGGACTACGGCATCGCGTCGTTCGCCGTGTGGCTGCTGGGCGCGTGCTGGCTGCTCGCGCCCTTCTTCTTCAACACGGACGGTCTGGACTTCGCCAAGACACGCGCGGACGTTGCCAACTGGCTGCAGTGGATGATGGCGGTGCCCGAGGCGGAAGGGGACGAGCTGCCCAGCAGCCACCTCGTGCAGCCCAAGGGCGCCGACACGTGGACGAACTTCTTCAACGACGAGGCCGACCTCATGAAGAACGTGTCGTGGCGTACGCGCGTGGGGTACGCCATCCGCGAGCTGCGCCACCCACTCGTCATGTACTACACGTTCACTTACGGTTTCGACCTGGCCGACATGTGGATCCTGGGCGTGGCGGTGGGTGGCATCCTCGTGCTCCTGTGGCTCGGCGGCTTCGCGCTCGGTCTGTGCCTCAAGAACAAGCTCATGGTGGTGCGCGGCATGTTGTACATGCTGGTCGTGGTCGGGTTGATCGGCGCCGGGCCCTTCATCGTCGGCTCGATCGGCGACTGGTCGGCGCTCAAGTCGTTCGCGCTCGCTGTGGGCATCTTCACGGGCCTGTACACGATCCTGCAGTACCTGCTGATCCTGCACGGCATCATGGGCCTGCCGCTCGCGCGCTGGGGCCTCGTGCGCGAGCTGGCGTTCCTGTTCGACATGGTGGTGGGGCTCTTCCTTCTCATCCCGCTGCTGCTTTTCTCGGCTTTCCCCTTCATGACGACGATCCAGACGCGCATGATGTACAACGGCGGCTTCTCGCGCGCGCTGAGCACGGGCAGCGAGTTCGCGGCCTCGCTGTCGGTGCTCGTGGGCTGCTTCGGCGGCTGGACGTACGGCTGGCTCAGCTGCCTCATCTTCTCGCTCGGCTACGTCAACTCGGCCTCGGACTACTTCCTCAACGAGTCGTTCCGCTACTTCAACAACCAGGCCGTGGACAACAGCGTCGACATGGAGATGCTCAAGGTCTTCTGCGCGGCGGCGGGCGCGGGTGGCGCGCTCATCTGCTCGGCGATTGCTCACTTCCTGGGTCGCAAGCTTGCGATCGTGATCTCGTGTGTCGTGACGATCGCTGGTTGCGCGCTCGTGTGGGTCGAGTCGGCGGGGATGGTGGTTATCGGCTGCTGCCTGGCGGCGGGCGGTATCGCCATGCTGTCGGTCGCGTGCACGCTATACAACTTCGAGATCTGCATGCGCGGTTGGACGGGTAAGGGCGTGCTCATGTTCCTGACGACGGCAGCGCTCGCGTACATGGTGGAGGCGATCCTGATCAACAACATCAACAAGACGGCCATGCAGAAGGACTGGACGAACGAGCCACTGCACGACTGGCAGCTGCAGTTCATCTGGGGTGCCATCCCGATCGTGCTGCTGATCCCGATCGTCTTCTTCCTGCCTGAGAGCCCGTTCTGGCAGTTCCGCCACCGCGACCCCAAGACGGCCGAGGCGACGCTGGTGCGCCTGCGCCAGAAGCACGACGTGCTGGACGAGATGGCCGAGCTCAAGGACGCATTCGTGGACAAGAGTGACCGCTTCAACGTGCCGTTCCGCGTGGTGCTCGTGCTGGCACTGCAGGCGGCCTTCGCGCTGCTGTCGTCGAGCGCGCTGCTACAGCGCGTGCAGGTGCAGCCGACGCCGACGGAGAGCGGCGAGCAGACGTCCAAGTGGCAGATCTACTACGGTCTCATGACTTTCGTGGGCACGTTCCTGAGCCTGCTGACGGTCGACAACATGCGCCGCAAGACGATTTTCAAGGACATCTTGCCGCTGTGCGCGGGCCTGTCGGTGGCCTGCGGCGCGTTCGGCGCGGCCGGCTACGACGACAGCATTGTGACGCAGATCGCGCTGTTCGTGCTGTTCACGACATCGGCGCTGAGCCTGACGTGCGCCACGTGGCTGACGGCCATCGAGGTGTTCCCGCCGTACCAGCGTGGGCGCTTCGTGGCCATGTCGTTCGCCTTCCACTACGCGGTGCAGGCCGTCATCTACGTGGCGACGCCCTCGTTCGTGATCAGCCACTTCGTGTTCGCGGGCCTGTGCCTGCTGCTGACAGTCTTCATGTTCTCCATGTGCGCGAGCGCCAAGCACGGCGCCATCATCACCAAGGCCGAGAAGAAGCTCTGGAAGGACGACGAGGCCGCGCGCGACAAGGAGCACACGACGTCGTTCGTGGCGCGCGCTAGCCGCTCGCAGAGCTTCCTGCGCTCGCGCGTGCGCCGCTCGTCGTCGCACTACTCGGCCGCCAACCGCACGCCGCGCGAGGGCAACTACGAGAACTTCGAGTCGCCCGCTGCGCTCTCGTCGCACCGCACCAGCCGCTCACAGGGCAACAGCGCTGCCAGCGGCATGTACCGCCGCACGCTCAACGGCTCCGCCCAGCTCTAGCGATGCGATGACTCGGTGTCTGTGTGTGTTGGTGGCGTGAGAACCTGCAGGGGAGAAGGTGTCGACAGGAGTTGATTATATAATTGCACACTTTGGCTTTCGTCTCTGTTGGTCACCGCATCATTCATCACCAGAGCACTCGGACGTCGTTGCACAGTTGGTTGTCATTGATTGTCCTTCCTCGACTGCCCCCTCGAGCCGCATTTCCTCGTCGCGGGAGCGATTTACACGCGCTGGAAGGCGTCGGCGCTGCCCACGACGCTGCACTGCTCGACCTTGAGCGCGTGCGCGACGGCCTGCGCGCTGAACTCGGCGGCGGGCAGCACGAGCTGCGCGCTCTGCTCGATGGTGGCCAGCGGCGCCACCGACAGCTGGCCCTGCTCGCCTGTTAGAAGCACCTTGTCGGTCGCCGACAGATTGAGCGACTTGGCCAGCGCCGCCGCGCGCTTGAGCAGCTCGCCGTGCGTCACCACCGCGCCCTTCTTCGGGTTACCGCCCTCCACCTCTGTCAACCAGACACAAGAAGTGTTAGATGTTGGGAATGACGAGAACAACAGGGACGGACGGACGCACTGGAGTAGGAGACGGCGAAGGGCGTCTTGTCGGTGATGGCCTGCGCGCGCTTCGCCATCTCAAACGGCTCGGGCGAGTTGACGCCCATCTCGTTCCATAGCAGCACGCCCTCGACGGGGTCGAAGCTCGTCGAGATGACACAGTGCAGGTGGCGAAACTGCTTCGGGCGGAACCCGTTCAAGCTCCCGCGGTCTGTCACCACCAGTTACAAGCACACAAGTCCTGTTAGACCTGTTGATCCATGAGCCTCATTATATCTGTATGGGGAACGCACAGGTGGCGAGCTCGGGCAGGAGCTGCTGCACGACGGCCGTCTGGTTGCGGCCGGCCATCTTGGGCTCGAAGAGCAGGCCGCTAGCCTTGCTGTCCGCCAGCACGAAGGCCACCTCCTCGGCCGTGGCCACCTCCGGCTCGATGACGGCCAGCGTCAGGCCCGCCTTGGCCGCCGCCAGCTGCGTGATCACCTGCTCGTCCACACATTCACACGCTCAGAGGTCAATACCAAGCGCCTGGAGACCGCAAGAGGCGCGCTCCCACGCACGTTCTCGGCGCTGTTGGGCAGCCAGACGGCAAGTACGTCGCCCTGCGCGAACTTGAGGTCCACGAGGCCGTTGGCGACCTCGTCCACGACGGCCTGGAGCTCCTGGAACGAGTAGCGCACGTCCTGCTTGACACTGCGCAGCGCCTCCTTGTGCGGCAGGCGGCCCACTGCCTCGTCCAGCGCGCCGCCCACCGTCGAGGCGAAGCGCACACCGACCGCATTACGCGCCGCAGCGGCTGCGGACGCGCGCGCCAGTCCCTTGATCGCCAGCATCTCGTCGAGTCGCCCGCCGGTCGCCACAGAATTGGAGCCGACACCCCCGGAACAAGGGGGGGAGGCCCGCCAAGCAGGGCCGCAAACGCGGGTCGCCCCAAAATAGGATTATACACACTATAATACAGGATTTATACCCGATAATAAGATTCTAAATCCTATATAAAGACAAACACACGTGAATGTAATGTGTAATACACCAATTAGCGAATAAGTACCTAAAATAAAGTGGTGAACGTGAAGTAGTGAAAATGGCGCCAACCGAAAGCGCGGGAGTCGTATTGCACTGCCTGCAACGCTACTGGGAAGGAGGATGCTGATGCCGGTCTGCGTGGACGCGGCGGCGAACGAGTGGAGCCTGGTGGAGTTCCAGGGCGAGCTGGTAGGCGCGGACAGCCTGGCGGGCGCCGAGGTGGGCTCTCTGCGCTTCCCCGCGGACGGCGGCGCGCCGACGCTGCGTGTGGGCAACCACATCCTGGCGGGCAAGGTGGCGCCGTTGGCCAAGCCCTTCGCCGTGCTGCACAAGCAGACGGTGGGCGGCGTCGAGGATGGTCAGCAGACCGAAGGTGCGTTGGTGTTGTGGCTGTCAGGGTCAGTGTGGGGACTGACGGGCTGTGCGTGTAGGAGGAGCGCGCGCCGTGCGGTACGAGGTGGTGGGCATCGCGCGCACGCGGCTCGTGTTCGCCACGCGACCGAAGCCTGTGCTCGAGTGAAGACGCCTCATCGCAGCAGTAACAGTAATCAAATCACCAGATGCATATTGAAAGAACCGCCATGCCTTGCACTCTGTGAGAAACTAGAGCGCGGTGCCGGGTAGGAAGCGCGCGACGGCCTTCTCGATGCCGGCGCGGTCAGCGGGCGTCGCGAGGGCGAACCAGTCCAAAGCAATAGGAACCAACGCGCTCTCCTCTGCTGCGCTGTCGACAGGACACTGCCGCCCGAGCAGCGCCTCGTCGAGCAGCGCCAGTTGCTGGATCTGTTCCAGCACAAATACCTCCACAGCCGCGTCGGTCGGTACCAGTAGCGGCAGAAGCTGCTTCTCCACCTCCCTATCGTCCATCCCATCGCTGCTGAGAGCGAGCGTGGGCACGGGAGGCGCCAGCAGCTCGCGATGGGCGTCCGCCACGCTGTCCGCACGACTGCCGACGTGACGCGGGCGCTCGGAGCTGCCGCGGTTGTGGCCGTTCTTCCAGAACTGGTGCTTGATCTGACGAACGGCGAACGTCTCGCCCCACGTCGCGTCGCTAGAAGTCGTGCCCGCTCCCAGGAACTCGTCCACGTCCTGCGCGACGGCGGGAACCGCGAGCACGCAGCGCGCGACGCTCGTGAGCTCGGGCGTGTCGGCCGAGAAGTCGTTCCAAAACAGCGCCGGGTCCCGCCCGACGCTCATTTCCCACGCGATCTCGTCGCCGAACTGCGCCGAGCGCTCCACGAAGTGGCTCAGCTGGTCCAGCAGCTTGGCGCGGCCTTCTCCCTCGGCGACGCTCGGCGCGAGTCTGGTCGCCACCCGCACGACGAGCGACTTGGCGTGCCGTCGACCCGTGGCGGACAGTCCGGCGCCTCGCGTGCGGGGGTCGAGCAACAGGCAGACGAGCGGATGGCCGTCGCCGCAGCTGGAGCGGATCATCCGCACCGCCACGTCCACGAACCTGGCCTGGGCGTTCGGGACCTCTGCGTCGTCACCTGGACCACTGGCAGCAGCGACGAGCGGCGACGCGTTCACCAGCGTGAGCACCCAGAGCCAGAGCAGCACGAACTGGCCTGTGGTCGCGCTCTTGACGTGGCTTAGCGCGCACATCCAGCTGAAGGGCGTCAGCAGCGCGTCGGCCTCGCGCAGCCGCGCCCAGAAGTCGTCCTGCGACGACGCCGACGCGATCGTGACGGCGCGCACGTCCTGCTCCAGCGCCAGCACACGCTTCACGAGCCGCGCGTGGAAGTCCCACGAACTTGCGCTGGGATCCACTGCCAGCGCGTCGTGCAATTGCTTGCGCAGGTGGAAGCCCACGTGCACATTGCCCACGATCGAGTGCGCGAGCAGCGCCGCCTGACCGAGCACATCTACGAGTGGTGGGAAGGCCGAGAGCAGCTCCTTGCGCAGCACAAGCGACTGGCGCAGCAGACACGACCCGAGCAACGCGACGGACCGCCGAGCGGCTGGCTCCTGCGCTGGGGAAGGAGCGATCGTCGGCGCGTCCTCCGACAGGGCAAGGCCACTCGGGCTCTCGTGGAAAGCAGCGACGGCGGAAGGAGAAGGCGGTGTCTGCAGCGTCGTGAACGGCGTCCAGCTGCAGTCGACGCATAGGTTGACGACCGTCTCGACCGGCAACTGCTCGCTCAGCTTCTGCACGATAGCGTCCACCGCGTTGGCCGACAAGCAGCAGCCTCCTTCACTCGCGTCTGCCTGGCGCTCCTGCTCGTACAGCAGCATGGACGAGCGGCGGTCGTCCACGCCGACAATCTGATCCTGCACCACGCCCGACCGGTTCGTGACGTGCCGGTACACGAGCGTGAGGCTGGCGGCCTGCGCCACGGCCTGCGCCACGCGCGCCTGCACCACGTTGTGCAGCTCGCCGAGCACCGTCGTCTTGGCCATGTCGGCACGCAGGCGTGGGAGTCCGGGCCGCGCGATTGCGAACGCCTGCTGCAGCGCCTCGTCCTCCACGAACGCTGGCGGCACGTCGTGCAGCACGCACGCGAGCACCAGGTTGCGGTGCAGCTTGGTGGCCTCCAGCACCGCGTACCCGGCGCCGGAGATGTTCGCCGTGGCGTGGCGCAGAGCCAGCTCCGGCGCCAGCAGTGAGCAATCGTCACTCGTGGAGGCTGGGTGGGCGCTGGGATCGGCGCTTAACGCGGCGGTCGGCGCCACGAGCGAGGTTGCGAGCAACTCGGACGAGCTCGACTGGCCGTGGAGCAGCAGCGGCGGCGTGCCGCCCGTGGCTGCCGCTGAGGCGCTGAGGATGCGGCGCCGCTTGGCCGCCATGGAGGCCTCGCCCAGCGCCAGCGCCGCGTCCTCGGGAGCGCCCGGGCACTTGCTCACGATGTGGCGCACCATGCGCGCCGCCACGCCCGCGCACTGCCGCTCGCAGTAGTTGCAGCGCGCGTGCACCTTGCCGCTGGGCGTGCGCAGCTCCGTGAAGAACTCCCACACGGCACTGGGCCGCCGGCCGGCGCGTCCGCCGCTTGCAGTACCTGACGCGCCTCCTTGTGCGCGTGAAGCCGCTCGCGCTGTCGTCCCCTGGGCGCCATCCCCGCCCGCAGCTGGTGCGGCATTAGCACTAAGCTTAGTGACATCGAGGCTGTCGGCCATTTCGGACAGTTGGAGTGGTCGAAAATGGCTGTCGAAAAATATTGGAGAGGAGGGAATGAGCGGAGGTATCTTCTACTAGGTGGAGCACGGTACATCAGCGATAGAAACGGTTTTAGAAACAGAGAGGACTCTATTCTTACGAGTGTGTGAATAGTGGACGATAAGGCATTGAACACTTGCGCCACCAGTCTAGCGGACGACCAACGTGATGTGGAACGCCGGATGGGCGCGGCCTGCGCGCCCGGCGGCTCCTACGTGGCCGCCGCCTCCAATGCAGCCGATCCATCCTATGATGCGATCTTCTTCGCCTCTTCCAGGTGGTTCGCGTGCTCTTCAGCCGTTCAATGCGTCGCTGGGACCGTCTGTAGCTCCCACCTTTCGAGGGTATGCGCCGCCGCTTCCGTCGGGTTTTGCGCCACCGCACGCGCCGTCTCGGCCGCCGTACTACCCACCGGCTCAGCGACCGGCTGTACCGGTGTTCCCACCACTGCCGGCGGCGCGAGGCGCGCCCTTGACATACAAGGCGCCTCCAGACCCGGACAAAGCATGGCTCGAGCAGTTCAAGCAGACGCATTTGAGCAAGGCCACTCCTCCACGCGAGCCGCCGCTGAGGTCTCTGTGTTGTTACTACATGAGCATCTAGCTCAGCGCATTGACTTTGGGCGTGGTGGTGGGTCTACAGGCGGCTCGCGGCCATGAAGGCGCGCGCAGAGCCGCTGATCGCGCAGCTTGAAGCGCTGGCGGCCAACGCGCTGGCCATCGACGCGTACATCGCCTCCATCGAGTTGCACGATAGTAACAGCACGGCGTCGAATCTGTTGAGACTGAAAGAGGAGCGCGAGGCTAAGCTTGAAGCCTGCGAGCGCGTCAAGGCCGAGCTAGACGCCATGCACGCGTCAACGCTGTTCGTGCCGCCCGAGCAGCTGCCGCAGCTGCTCGCGTTCATGCAGCACGTGCAGAAGAAGAAGGTGAGAGAAGCGTTTGCCGTGTGGTTGGCAGAGTGATGGGATAGAAGCGTGACTGAGCCGTGTTCGTGCTGTGGGGACTGGCGAACGAGTAGGTGTATCGAAGGAACCGGAGGAGAAGGCTGCGCCACGAGGCTAGTGTCCTTCGCGCGGCCAAGGCGGCGACGGAGCCTCCAAGGTGCGTCACTAGCTGCTATTGGACTAGCCCATTTCCTGCTGCATGCATTATGAAATTACGGTGTGGTGGCGCGCCTCAACAGCGGCGTGGATAGCGACGATGCCGAGGTGCAGACCCACGTCGGCGCATTGACATCAAGCAACACGAGCGCGGCTACGGACAGGGCGGATCAGAGCACTGAAGCGGCCAAACTCTCGAAAAACGTCGAGCGCGAGCGCGCCCAGCGGCTACTGCTGCTGCTGGACATCAAGGAGAAGCGCCTAACCGGTACGTGTCTCTACTCTTCAACACTTCACGCTCGTCAATCCCATCCTCTCAATTGCCCACGGCACAGGAGACGAGCCCGCCGAAGTGGCAGACGCAATCCGGCGAGACCGCGCGATGCTCCGGCGCGCCCTCCGGCCACCTCAACACCGTCGGGACCCCACCTCACTTCCAGATTCTGACGTCACCGCCGCCAGCGAGCCGCCCGCCACTCCCCCGGCTCGAGTCGAACTCGCGTCCAGCGGCGACCAGGTGCAACCAAGTTCTTCTACCAGTTCTTCAACCGACGTCATGGCGGTACCGCTGTCGCTCGAGTCGCTCGTGACGCGCCGCCGTGCGTGGGACCGGTTCCTGGTCGCCCCGCACACGCCGGGCGCGTCACGCATCCCACCTGTACGTACCCCATGACGCGCGTGTCTCTGACAATTATGGAGACTGACGTGTTGATGGCTCTGACGCTGCAGCACTTGGTGGTGCCGCCCGCGCACCCGCCAGACTCGCCGTGGAGGAGGTTCGCCGTCTCGTAATGATGCAGTAATGGCACGTGCTTCCAGTTGAACGGGGCGTCGTGTTTCACATTCTTCACGCTGTTAATATGACCATCGACCACCCTCTTGACCTCCACAGCCAACGCTTCCTGTCTTCATCATCACTACAACTCGATACTTACTCCTTGTCGCCCGAATCGTCGATCTCAACGAGCAGGTCGCCGCCCAGCATGTTGTCGCCCACGTTCGCGTGGATCGACTTGACCTTGCCGCTCACGGGCGCCGCCACCACCGTCTCCATCTTCATGGCGCTCAGCACCAGCAGCGGGTCGCCGGCCTTGACCATCTCGCCCGCCTTGACGCGCACGTCGAGCACGACACCCGGCATGGGCGCGCCCACCGAGCCGGCAATAGCCAGGTTGGCCTTGGGCTTGGCGGTCGTCGTGACGCCCGCCGTCTCGTCCTTGACCTTGACCACACGCTGGCGACCGTTGAGCTCAAAGATCACGTCGCGCATGCCGTCCTTCTTGCTAACACCGCCGACGGCGATGAGCTTGATGAACACTGTCTTGCCGTGCTCGATCTGTAGCTCCACCTCCGTGTCGAGCTCCAGGCCGGTGAGGAACGTGCGCGTGTCCAGGAAGTGCATCGAGCCGTACTGCTCCTTGAACTTCATGAAGCCGTCAAACACGTCCGGGTAGATGGCATGCGAGATCACGTCCACGTCGCGGATCTTGTTCTCGCCGTACTTGGCCTTGAGCTCCTTGGCAGCCGCGTCAAAGTCGTACGGAGCCATCTCGGCACCGGGGCGAGCCTCGAACATGGACTTACCGTTGGGCAGCAGCTTGCCCTTGAGCACGCGCGAGCGCAGCGGCTCCGGGAAGCCGTGGTGCGGGATACCAAGGTAGCCCTGGAAGTACTCGACCACCGACTTAGGGAACGACAGTGTCTCCGCCTGGTCGATCACCTCCTGCTCCGTCAGCTTGTTCTGCACGATGAACTGCGCGAGGTCACCCACGACCTTGGACGACGGCGTCACCTTGATGATGTCGCCCAGCAGACGGTTGGCCGTCGCGTACGCGCGCTTGATGGCCGGCCACTGGCCCGCCAGGCCTAGCTGCGTCGACTGGAACAGCAGGTTCGTGTACTGGCCACCAGGCATCTCGTGCTGGTACACGTCGGCCGAGCCCGACTTCTGGCCCGACTCGAACGGGCCGTACACGCCGCGCATGGCCTCCCAGTAGTCGTTGATGTGCATGATTTCTTCCGGGTCCACGCCCGTGTCGTACTTGGAGCCCTTGAGCGCCGCGACGACCGCGCCCAGCGACGGCTGCGACGTCGTGCCCGACATGGCGTCCGACGCCACGTCGACGGCATCAGCACCAGCGTACGCGCACTCGAGCATCGAGCTCACGCCCGTACCGGCTGTGTCGTGCGTGTGCACGTGAATCGGCAAGTTCGGGAACTCGTTGCGGATGCTCGAGACCAGGAGCTGGGCGGCCTGCGGCTTGAGCAGACCGGCCATGTCCTTGATGGCCAGCACGTGGATGCCCAGGCCCACGAGCTGACGGACGAAGTCCATGTAGTAGTCGAGGTTGTACGGGCCGCGCGTCGGGTCCGACACATCACCCGTGTAGCAGACCGCCGCCTCAATGATACCGCCAGCGGCGCCGACGGCGTCAATGCCCAGACGCATGTTCTCGAGGTAGTTGAGCGAGTCGAACACACGGAACACGTCCATGCCCGTCTGCTGCGCCTGCTCGCAGAACTTGTACACGACGTTGTCCGGGTAGCTCGTGTAGCCGACGGCGTTAGCACCACGCAGCAGCATCTGGAACGGAATGTCCGGCACAAGCTCACGCAGGCTCGCCAGGCGGTCCCACGGGTCCTCACGCAGGAAACGCATCGACACGTCGAACGTCGCGCCACCCCACATCTCGAGCGAGTACGCATTGCGCATGGCGATGGCCGTGGCCGGCGCAATCGCCTCCAGGTCACGCGTACGCACGCGCGTGGCCAGCAGCGACTGGTGCGCGTCACGCCACGTCGTGTCCGTCAGCAGCAGACCATCCTTCTCGCGAACCGCCTTGGCAAACGCCTCCGGGCCCTGCTCGACATAGATCTGGCGCAGCGACTTCTGGCCGGTGGGCTTGGGTGCCTCCAGGATGGGCACGATAGGGTCCACCTTCGACGGAGCGGGGCCAGTGGCACCGAGCGCCTTCTCCGGTCCGTTGACAATCGTGTTACCGATGTACTTGAGCATCTTCTGACCACGGTTCGTAGACGTCGAGGGCTTGAGCAGGTCCGGGTTTTCGGCAATGAAGCTCGTGTCCACCACACCCCTGATAAAGTCCGGGTGGTTGAGCACGTTGCTGAGGAAGCTCTTGTTGGTCGTCACGCCACGCACACGGAACTCGTGCAGCGCACGCTTGAGCTTGTGCGCGCAATCGTTGCGGTCCAGCGCACGCGCCGTCACCTTGACGAGAAGTGAGTCGTAGTGTGGCGTGATGTGCGCACCCACGAAGCCCGGGCCGTCGTCGAGACGGATGCCCATGCCACCGGGGCTACGGAATACCTCAATCACACCCGAGTCCGGCTGGAAACCCGTCGATGGGTCCTCCGTCGTCACACGGCACTGCATGGCGTGACCACGCGGCACGATCTTCTCCTGGCTCAGGCCGAGATCCTTGAACGACTCGCCACCGGCAAGGCGGATCTGGCTCTGCACAAGGTCAATGCCCGTGATCTCCTCTGTGATCGTGTGCTCGACCTGGATACGCGGGTTCACCTCAATGAAGTAGTGGCGGCCCTGCTGGTCCACCAAGAACTCGACTGTACCAGCGTTCAGGTACTTGGCGGCCTTGGTGAGGCGCACGGCGTCCTCAATCATGGCCTTCTCCGTGGCAGGCGGCAGTCCGACGGCGGGCGCCGTCTCCAGCACCTTCTGGTGGCGACGCTGCACGGAGCAATCGCGGTGCCAGAGGTGCACGACCTCGCCTTGGCCATCACCCAGGATCTGCACCTCGATGTGGCGCGGCTTGTACACGTAGCGCTCAATGAAGACGGTACCGTCACCGAACGCCGCGAGAGCCTCTGAACTGGCGCGCTCAAAGTTCTCCTCGAGCTCCTCGGCGCTGTTGACGACGCGCATACCGCGACCGCCACCGCCCATGCTGGCCTTGATGATCACGGGGTAGCCGACACCCGAGTCGATGAAGGCGCGAGCCTCCTCGAGCGTGTGCACGGGTCCGTCCGTGCCGGGCACGACGGGCACGTTGTTCTCGATGGCGATCTCACGCGCGGCCGTCTTGTCGCCGAAGCGGCGCAGGTTGTCGGGCGTGGGGCCGACAAACTTGATGCCGTTCTTGGCGCACTCCTCGGCGAAGCCAACGTTCTCCGAGAGGAAGCCGTAGCCCGGGTGGATGGCGTCCACGTGGTTGTCCTTGGCGATCTGAATGATCGAAGCGATATCCAGGTAGGCGCCGACGGGTGTCTTGTCCTTGCCCACGAGGTACGACTCGTCCGCCTTGTAGCGATGTTGCGTGAAGCGGTCCTCCTTGGAGAAGATGCCGACCGTGCGGATGCCCAGCTCGTTGCCCGCGCGCATGATGCGCGTCGCGATCTCGCCGCGGTTGGCCGCCAGCAGCTTCTTGATCGAGCTCGCGTCGCGCATCTGCCCCAGCGCCGCGCGCTGCGCCAGCATGCGGCGCGCGCCCACGGTTTTCTGCGCGCGGAACATGCTTCCTGCCGCCTTTCTTCTTGCTGGTTACTCTGGAAATGAAGTAGTGAAGCACCCGGGTGAGACAGGCGGTTCAACTACAACCCACGGTAGCCGGGAATAAGAGGCAACCTGGAGTGAAGGTCGCTCGAACTCTGCTTGGCGCTGGAGGGCGGCGGCTTGCGCGCGAGCTTGCGTTTTCGAGAATGAGGCTCCAGATTTTAGGTAGGGCGGGCAGAGAGGGCGATGGTGGTCGGGTGGTAGGGTGCAGTGGGGGGCTGTAGAGTTGCCACCACCGCAGAATGTAAATTACCAAAGAGACCGTGAAAGATCCACCATCACGTGTGGACGCGGTTATGCGCGCATCAGTATATTGGACTATGTATGCTCGCAGAGGCGCTTCAAACTCGCATCACCACCGCACGTGCGCGTAATTTACGGTCGAACGTGAGGTTTTGAGGTTTTGAAGGCGGGCACAAAGAGGAGGCTTGACAATACGGGTGTCACCAATAAAAATAACGTATCTCAGTATGCTTCGTCGGATCCGAGCATACATTAAAAAATATTCACTCAAACCTGCATAATTCGATAAGTCACCTTACAGACAGATCCCAGCGCAAAATCGCTCCTTGTGTTCCATATGTGATTCCATCGGGCCAAATTAAATATTGCAGGCAAACACTATAGACAGACCACATTGCCTGCAACAATAAATTACAATATATCTTGGAAGAGCATATCTGATGACAGTGAGCCAATTTCCAGCATCGAATCTGAATTCGGTCGCACTCTAGAATCTGGACGATTCCCATATTCTGTAACTGATACTGGATTCTGGTACTGAAACCAAATTCTGGTCCGAGTCCAGGAAAAAAGAACTCTATCCCCAAATAATGGCCAATGATTTTGTTTAGAGAAAAAATGACCAATGGCATTCAGACACCGATATGGATTATTGCAGATGCACTGGCCAAGGCAGGTACTGATTGCAAGTTAGAAATATCAGTATGTTCAAAACTCGTACTGAAATACAATTGAACCTAAAACGAGTACTGGCATATGATTGTAACCAAAAAGAGTACTGGTATATGGAAGCATTTTACATGCACAAAAGGCTCAGAATCACTTAGTTCAGTAGTTATTATATACATCTTTACATCAAAGTATTGATACAAGCGTATAAACGGTGGGATGAGTTTTTCATTATGGCCACCAAAGCGGAGTGTATTTTACGTAGTTTACGCAGCCATTTTCGCCCAATCACGCACCGACGTTGCAGTTTCTAGGATGAATGAGTATGCAACCTGCGCTCGCCACGGCGGCCGATTGCACAAATGCCCGAACTTCCCGACGCCGCCCATACCCTTCACGTTGGTGTCCACGCGCCTCTTGGCTTCGCTCGACGGGCTGGAACTCATCCGTGGGCAGCGCGATGCCGTGGCAGCCACCATCACGGAAGGGAGACGGGCGTTCGTCCTACCAAGCCCAAGCAGCCAACCTGCATTCTCGCACTGCAACCTAGAACACTTGGGTTTCTATGGCGAGACCGAGTCTGTCCGCACTTGTCGTCCTTACAGTGTGCAGTGCCTGCGGCCCAAGCGGCGCGGCTGAAGCTCGAGCATCCCATTTAGATAGCTGTCTAGCTTGGATCCTTTGTTCGTTCACGGTTGCGTTCTGCCGGCTCGCGCGCCGGTTGCGTTTCGACGGTCACGAGCTTTTTGCCTGGACAGCCGCAGTCCGCGTGAGAAAATCTGATCAGCAGCGCTGGTTTCTCGACCGTCTGCTTCCTATCGAGTGATTGCCACGCCGCCGCCGCCGCCCGCGCAATTGCAATTGACTCCGAGGTGCCACTGGCAGTGCCAGAGCGCCGACCCGGTTCTGGTGTTGCGTTTCACGCAATGCAGCGGCGGGCCAGCAGATCTCCCCCCGTGCGCCCAAAGTTGAATGCTTGCGTCCAGGACGCCATCGAGCCGGCTCGGCTCGGCTCGAGCGTCACTATTCCGAGGTAATTTTTGGCCATTAGAGGAGTCGACGAAACAGTCACAACTTCAACTCGCGCCATGTTAAACGACAAAATTACGCCAAAATAACGTTTTATACGCCATATTAGTACAATCAAATGCTCAACGTAACGTTTAATTGAACCAGCAGGCCTTTCAGGGCATTGTGAAGTGGTCAATCCTGAAAAAGCGCCAACGGGTACGTGGCTACTGCTTCTGTCTCTGTGCACCTTTCTCCATGGCGAAGGTAATCGAGGGCTCGGCGGTGCGCCGCTACGCGCAAGGCGAGCACATCTATGTGGCGGAGCTGCGGCGCCCGCGCGTCAAGAACGCGTTCGACGACGCCATGTACCAGCAGCTGATGCTCGCGATCGACGAGTTCGAGGCAGACGAGAACCTGCACGCGCTCGTGCTCACGGGCCACGGCGACTACTTCACGAGCGGCGCTGACATCGAGCAGGCCTTCCTGCGCTACGGCGACGGGTCCTCGCAGCTGCCGTCGCAGGGCGAGCCCAAGAAGTTCATGCACAAGCTGCTTGAGTGCAAGAAGCTCGTGGTCGCAGCCGTCAACGGGCCGGCCATCGGCATCGGCGTCACGCTGTTGCTGCACTGCGACCTCGTGTTCGCGAGCGATAAGGCCTCCTTCTGGACGCCCTTTATGCGCATCGGCATCGTGCCCGAGTTCGCCTCCTCGTACACGTTCCCGCATGTGCTGGGTGCCGCCGTGGCCAACGACCTGCTGCTGCGCTCCAAGCGCATCGACGCGCAGCGCGCACTCGCCTGCGGCCTCGTGGGCCAGCTGCTGCCGAGCGAGCGCTTCCTCGACGGCGTGTTCGCCGAGCTCGAGCCGCTCGTGACGGACGAGCTCACGGCGCGCAACCTGCCCGCGTACAAGAAGATCAACCGCCGCGTGCGCGACCCGCTCGTGCGCGAGGCGCTCGTAGCCGAGTACGAGGAGCTGGACCGCCGCTTCCTCGCCGGCGAGACGCACAGCGCTGCGCTCGCGCTCTTCCAGAAGCTGCGCCCCAAGAGCAGCAGCCGCTTGTAGGAGGCTCGCGCCGTTGTGGTCTTGTGTGCGTGTGTGTGCCCCTCCGACGGCAGTCTCTTGATGTGACGGACGTCTTCTAATGGCAAAAATGGTGATGCTTGACTATGAAGAAGCACGAATAGGGAGGCCGTTCTACTAATACTACTGCGACTGCGACTGATGCGGTCGATCGCCTACTCGGCCAGTGCGATGACGCCGCTGGACGCGTAGTAGTGGATCAGCTGTAGTTTCTTCATCTCGTCGATCGCCCTCTGCCCTTCGTCCACGGTTGGACAGCTCTGTCCAACATCACAAGTAGCACCTAGTCAGGCGCTTGCCACGCAAGTAGCGTCAAGGGGTAGCGCAACTCACATGCAGGAACTCGTGGAGGTCGACTGTTTTCCGCGTCG
This sequence comes from Phytopythium sindhum, assembly GCA_023334395.1. NCBI lineage: Eukaryota > Oomycota > Peronosporomycetes > Pythiales > Pythiaceae > Phytopythium > Phytopythium sindhum. The sequence goes on from JAASGW010000034.1 coordinate 47,663, forward strand.
CTGTCGCGTTGGAGTCGGTCGAGTCCCTTGATGGCGAGCCAGATGCGGAGGAAATATCGGGCGAGAGCTGCTGGAACAGACGCGTCATGAGCGTGCCGATGCTTGGCGTGGGCGCCAACGTCCGCAAGAGCGAGTGGAGGCGCACGCCGTTCGAGCTGAACTGTGTCGTGAGTCCTTCCAGCACGTCTCGCAGCTGCGACACAAAGCGAATCCGTCAACATGGAAGCCACGCTAGCATGTCCCTCATTATACAAGTAAGAGCACAGGAGCTTGGTTACATGAGCGATCTCGTCCTTGATCTCGTCTCGTTCTTCTTCGTACTGCGACTTGAGCGAGCTCGTCTGTCATACAACAGGTAAACATAAGTGAGCCGAAGCAAGTAACAGGCGGAGAGCAGATGAAATACGCACCTCGAGCTTCGCGTTGATGGATTCCCGCACTTCTTGTAGCATCGCGATCTCCTGCCGCAGCTCTGCGACCTCGGCCTGGAGCTGAGACTCGAGGTGCTCTAGCCGCTCCTGCTCGGTCCGCGCGTTCTCCTCTTCTGCTCGTTTGGCCTCTTCGTCTTCCTCCTCCATGGCGGCAAATACCGTCTGCAACTGCCGAATGTCGGCTGTGTACTCCTCCAGTTGCTCCTACAAGCAGTTAGGATGCAAGGAGATCGGTCCGTCGGTCAAGTCTACCGGCTATTCCTCTCGAGATGCATCGGCCAACGTGAACGAACCTGTGCGAGGGCGTTCTCGGTCGACAGGCTGGCGGCTCGTGACTTTTTCCGCGCCTTGCGCTCTTCCCGCTCCTCTCGGCGTCGCTTGCTGTTTGCTCGCTTGACAGTTCGCTCGTTCTCGATTTCCTGCACCCAGGCCACACATCATTCAACGTCAGCGCAATGCACATGAGGCCGACTCGGCCTTCTCTCCGCTGCACCTTCTTCAGCTCCTCAGCCTGGTCCTCCAGCTCCTTCAGCATGCGTGCGTACTCCTCCTACGGACGACAACGATGACTCAGTACAGGATACGACGCACAAAAGCCCAACTACGACCGCGTCGATACCTGGATGTCGGTGTTTCGACTTGATACGAGCTCCCGAAACTGCACACAGAGAACAATAGGTGTTCATGAGTACCAGCTCCCACTCACGCGACCATTTGCTTAAGCAGAGCATGCGTGAATGTCGTACGTGCTCTGATCGGCGGCGCAGCTCCTTCTCCATCCGTGACTTGGTCACCTCCAACCGCTCGGTCGCCTCCGTCCCTGTTGTCGCACGAACAACAAAAAGAGTAAGGCCCCGCTTGCAGCTTGACCTGGTGCATCATAGTGTCCATGCGGTCGCACCTTGCTCGTACAGCTTCTGGAACTGCTCCTCCGGCGTGTCCGTCTCGCTCGCGGCCGCCGCGGGGATGATCGCCAACTTGGACTTCTACTCCCATCACGTTTCACTCGCTCAGACCGTCATCCTCTCCGAGCATCAACGACCAAGCAGACGTACCAGCGATGGCATATCTGCGGCCGGCAGGTCGCGCCGCATACCCTCCACATACTTGCCGAGCCGTGCGTCCGCTATCCGCAGCTGCAGAAGGCACACAGTCACGTTAGGAACATCATCAATACGAGGCGAGAAAGTCCGCTTCCTCTCTCAGACGCGGAGAAGAACGCGACTACGCAACGCCCTCCTGCGTCCGCTGCGCCTTCATGTGCACGCGCGACGCACCTTGTCGCTGCAGGCCGCGAGCTGCAGCACACACTTGAGCAGCCCGCCCTCAACGTCCGCCATGCTGCCGCTTCCCTCAGTCGTTCGTTGCGTTCGGGGGAAAAAGTGGGCGGGAAAACTCGAAAATCGTGAAAAACAAACGCCTCAACAGCATCTATTTGTAATTGTCATACTTTTATTCATATCTTTCAATAATTATGTATGACTTGTTACCTCTAATTACGGATAACTTGTTCAAGTAGATGGAATACTTATAGAAAATGAAAGGTTTTCGCGGCTGACGGACGCCACCACCAAATCATCAAACCGACACCTGCAACTCCAAGTCGAGAAAGGACGGCGACCATGGCAGGTAAGGCGGTGACTCGCGGCGCCTCTCTACTCGTCTACGGGGGGCTCTCACAAGGATGAGGCAGCACCCATGCGCTCCCCCTTCTCGCGCGCTCCCTCTGAGTGTCTTGTGCTGCATGGAGTCGCGCCGCGGGCTGCTCCAGGGCGCGGAAACTCCGCGTTGTATCTTGTTGATCCTGACATCGAATGTATTGTCGCTTTCCTCCAGCTCAAGGCGCGAACGACGGCGCTGCACTGCCGCGCACCAAGCTCTTCCTGCGCGGCAAGACGGGCATCGAGGCCATCTGGGGCCCGCCCTCGTCTGCCAAGCAGGCGGACGCCAAGATCGCCAAGGACGACGGCTTCAGCGCGCCTGCCGCCGACCTGATGGAGTTCAGCGCCGACGGCTCCAAGGTCGCGCTCGTCTCGGCCGCCTCGGGCATCGTCGTGCGCGACACCGAGACGTACGTGACCTCCGTGCACGCTGTCTGTGTCATATACAGTGAGGGCTAACCGGTCACGATCAACATGCAGCGGCGAGGTGCTGGTGGAAGTGGCCAATCCGGGCATCCAGGCCATCGCGTGGTCGCCGCTTGGCACCCATCTGCTGACGTGGCAGCGCCCACAGAAGGCCGAAGAAGGCGCGGAGCTGCGCGGCAACCTCATCGTTTGGGACGCCGCCTCCGGCCGCCGCGTGACCGACTTCCCGCAGAAGTCATACTCGCGCGACGTACGTTACCTTTATCCTCACTTTATCGTTTATAGTACCATCAGTCTAACGCTAGGGTTGACTCCGAATATATGCAGGCGTGGCCGTCGCTGCAGTGGTCGTCGGACGAGACGATCTGCGGCCGCCAGAGCGCGAACGGTGTTGTGCTGTACAGCGGACGCGACCTGGCCGCTGGTCAGGTGGGCCAGGTGCTGCTGCCGGGCACCGCGAGCTTCAGCATCGCGCCTGGCCCCGCCCCGTACAAAATCGCGCTGTTCGTGCCCGAGAAGAAGGGTAAGCCCGCGAGTGTCAAGTTGTACCAGTTCCCTGGCGCGCTGAACGCGGTCTCGGCGTCCAAAAGCTTCTACAAGGCGCAGGATGTCAAGCTCAAGTGGTCGCCGTCGGGCAGCGCGCTCATCATTGAGACGCGCACGGATGTCGACACGTCGGGCAAGTCGTACTACGGCGAGACCGGACTGTTCTTCCTGCAGAGCGACGGCCAGTACGACTGCGTGGTGCCGCTCACCAAGCCTGGCCAGGTGCACGACGTGCAGTGGGACCCCACGGGCCGCGGTTTCGTCGTGCTTGCCGGTCCCATGCCGTGTAATGCGACGCTGTACGACAACAAGGCCGTGCCCGTGTTCGAGTTCGGCGCCGCGCCGCGCAACCACGTGAGCTGGAGCCCGCACGGCCGCTTCCTGTGCATCGCCGGCTTCGGCAATCTGCGCGGCGACATGGACTTCTGGGAGCGCAACAAGCTCAAGAAGATGGGCTCGGCCAACTCCAACTCGGCCACGACCTTCGCCTGGTCGCCGGACAGTCGCTACTTCGCCACGGCCACGACGTTCCCGCGCCTGCGTGTCGACAACGGCTTCAAGATCTTCCGGTACGACGGCTCCGGCCCAATCCACCAGGAGGACCGCGCCGAGCTGTACGACCTGCAGTTCCGCCCCGCGGTCGCGGACACGTACCCGAACCGGCCGCAGTCGCCGCGCCGCAAGGATGGAGGCAACGGATTCTCGGAGACCGCGGCGGCTCCCCCGGCGCCCGCCAAGCCCCAGGCGTACCGCCCGCCCAACTCGACGGGTGCGCTCGCCGCGCTCATGCGGAAGGAGGAGGGCGGTTCGCGCAAGCTCGACCGCAACAAGTACGCCCCGCCGCGCGCTGCCGCTCCTGTTGGCGCGGCGCCTACGATCCCGGGCATGAGCGCTCCGCGCGCCATCCCGGGCATGTCGGCGGCGCCCGCGGCCAAGAAGCTGAGCAAGAGCGCGCGCAAGAAGAAGGCGCAGGAGGCGGCCGAGGCGCGTGTCGCCGTGGAGCAGGCGCTGGCCAAGGTCGCTGGCGGAGAGAGCGCCGCGAAGGAGGAGCCCAAGGCGGAGGAGGCGGCCAAAGTGGAGCCGAAGCCCGCGCCGGTGGAGCTGACGCCCGAGGAGAAGCAGAAGAGGATCAAGGCGCTCAACAAGAAGCTCAAGCAGATCGACGCCATCAAGGACAAGGTGGCCAAGGGCGACGCACTGAACGCCGACCAGGAGCAGAAGCTGCAGAGCGAGCAGGCGCTGCGAGACGAGATCGCGCAGCTCTCGCTCTAGGCGGCGGCGATGCAGCGGAGGACAATAGAGGGAGCGGCGAGTGGTGAAGTGAGGACAATGCTGTCACTGTCAGAGCAGGTGGTCAACATGTAAGTACGTGACGGGGTGAAGGCGATCGAGACGGGAACGAGCGTATCGCGTCTCTTCCAAAACCGAATGAGCAAAACACACACAAAGCCAATCCTCTCCAGCGGCCGGCGACTCGACTCTCGTCGCTGGCGTCTTCCTCTCCTCTCTCCTCTTTCTCTTCCCTTGATTGCTGCCCGTCGTCTCGACGCCTGGGCCAGGCGCCTAGATGATGCCGACCTTGATGAGCATGGTGTGACGGTCCACCTTGCTCGAGATGGAGTCCTTGAGCGTGCGGTCGAACTCGAACTTGACGACGATGGTCTTGCCCTTGGTCGCGACGAAGTCGATCGAATCGGAGAAGGTCACCTTGAGGTCGCGCTTGTACGTGTCCTTGAAGCACTTGCGCATGGCTTGCACGATCTCCGTCTTCTCCGGCACCTGCACCATGAGGTCCGGCTCGCCCTTGACGTGGATGAAGAGATAGTTGTCGGGCTGCGTGCTCATGGACACGCCTGTGACGCGCGCCATCTCGATCATGCGGCGCTCCTTGGGCTGGTGGATCTTGTCCGCCTTGAGGTTGTAGATCTGCTTCTCGCCAATCATGAGCACGCGCGGCTGGTGCTTGAAGCTCTCGTTCACCTTCTGCACCTGGCCCAGGAATAGCAGCTTCTGCATGCCCTTGGACTGCAGCATGCTCGCGTACGCCGGGAACTTGTTCACGCCGATGTAGTCGCCCTTGTACTCGCGGTCGAGCGAGTCGCGGCGGCGCTTCTTCTTGCCCAGGTAGCGCTCGAACTCAGTGCGCACGCCCAGCAGCGCCACCTTGCACGATCGCCACAGGTCGTTCGCCATTTGCTTACGCGTCTTGAGGCCGCGGTAACGCTTGCTGAACACGACCTGCGCGTTGCGGACCTTGACAAACTCGCGGCGCTGCGTGCGCGCCTGCACGAAGCTCTGCATGAACACGATCGAGTTGAGCTTTTCCTCCTCCGCGAGCTTCTTGACAAGGCGGCTGTTGTCCATATTGATCAGCTGCTTGGCCTGGTTCTCCCAGTTCGCGTACAGACGCGTGACCTTCTCCTTGTCGTTGGCGCCGGGGCGGCGCTTGCGGCGGTCCTGGCAGTTCTCGTACACGGCGTCGTACGCGGCGAAGAGCTGCTTCTGTGCCGCGATGAACTGCGCCAGCGTAATGCGGTTCTTGTACCGGCGCCACGCGTTCTCGAGGATGTTGACGATCGCCGGGATGCGGGTCTCGCGAGCGATCTCAAGGGCCGACAGCGCCTGCGGGTGGCGCAGGAAGATGCGGTTGCGGCCGAGCGAGAAGCAGCCCAGCGTCTTCGAGTCCTCCTCGAACGGCACCAGCGCCTTGGTCTCCGGATCTGGGACGCCCATGCCAGGCGACGTGAGCAGGTCCACCGCGGCCTGGCGGGACGAGTGCGACTTGGCCACGGGCCACGTGGCGGTCGACAGGAAGTTGTAGCGCTTGATGAACGAGCTGTACACCTCGCTGTAGCAGAAGCCCTGGCGACGCACGCTCAAGTTCTCCACGAGACCCAGGTAGCGCACCTGCTCGGACACGATCGAGCGGTTCACAACCAGCGGCGCCTTCTTCTCGTTCGGCTTGATGCAGCGGATGTAATGCGGGTTGCACCCGTCGAGCTTCTTGAGCAGCTCGGCCACCTGCGTGCGGAACTGCTGCGACGTCGACGGCGGGCGCTTGAGCTTCTCCTGCTTGGAGCGCTTGTCCAGGAACACCTCGCGCACGAACGCGTTCGTCGACGCCTCCATGCCACTCTGCAGGTCGTTAAAGAACGTGTCCACGTTGGCGTCGAAGAAGAGCGTCACGTCGTACTCGACGTTACCCGCGTAGTGCTTGATGCCGAAGTACGGGCCGCGCGTGCGCGACGCAATGTAGTGCGGGTTCTTGGAGTGCGACGCGTTGTAGCGCTCAATCAGTTCGAGGTCCGACAGGCGAGCGATCGCGCATTGCTCGTCGAGCAGCGGGAAGATGCCGTGCGTCTTCTGGTCCTCGATCAAGTCGCACACGACCTGGTTGTTGAAGAACTTAATGTTCTGCCAGCTGAGACCCTCGCGGCGGTACCCCTCCTGCTCCGTCTCGAGCGTCTGGCTGATGAAGAGCTGCTGCAGCTTCTCGTTCACGTAGTTGATGCAGAGCTGCTCAAACGCGTTCACATCGAAGATCTCAAAACCGTAGATATCGAGAATGCCGATGCTGTTGCTGATGCTACGCGAGTTGCTCGACACGTTCGTGTTGATGCGCGCGACGATCCAGTTGAAGATCTTCTCGTACAGCGAGCGCGCAATCGAGTCCGACACCTTCTTGGCCTGACGCGCGTCGAACAGCACCTTCTGGTCCTCGCGGTAGATGTTCACGATGCGGTACGTGAGCAGCGCCTCGAGCTTGTCCGGCTCAATGCCCATGAGCTCGGCCGCGTTCTTGAGCGCCAGACGCGCACCCTCCTCCTCGATGGCCGCGCACGGGTTGTGAGCTTCGTCGGTCGTCTGCTTGAAGCGGATGTTGCCGATCCAGAGGATGGCCGCTAGCTGCTGGTAGATGGCGCGCTGCTCGTCCTCCGAGATGCCGACGGCCGTCATGTTGGCGCGCACGTTCTTGTACTCGGCAGCGTCGTCCACGCCTTCGATCTTGGCGTCCAGGTTGTTGAGGAAGTCGAACTCCTCGGGCGAGTCGGGCAGGCGCCAGGCTTGATGGTCCGTATCGTTGGCGCCCGCAATCATCTGGTAGAAGGCGTGGAAGTTGCGCTCGCCATCCGCCTGGTGGATGATGCGGCTGCGCTCGAGCAGGTAGTTGTCAATGTACCCGCCGACAACCTGTCCGACGCGGTTCATCTGCAGCACGATGTACTTGCCGAAGCGCGAGCTGTTGTTGTTGCGGATGGTCTGCGCGTTGCCGAAGGCCTCGAGCACGGGGTTGCTGCCCCAGAGCACGTCCGTGACGTGGCTCGTCATCTCGTCGGCCTCGCGGCGCTGCTCCACCGACATGCGGCGGTTCGCAATGACGGCGCTCTTGGCGCGCGAGCGCGTGCTGATGGTCGTCAGGTAGCGCATGACGTGCTTGGACGTCTCCGTCTTGCCACTGCCCGACTCGCCCGTGATGAGCAGCGATTGGTCCAGCCCGAAGCGCATGAGGTTCGTGTACGCGCTCTCGGCGATGGCGAACGGGTGCGGATCGCACACGTGCAGCTCCTTGCCCGAGAACTCGTCGATCATGTTGGGCGCGTAGATGGACGTCTGCCCGTCCTTCTGGCGCAACAGCTTGTACGGGTTCATGGCGATCAGCACCGGCCCCAGGAACGTGTACACGTAGCCCTGCCGGTAGCGCGTGACCAGCTCGTTCACGATGTGCTCTTCGTCGACCACGTCGACCATCAACAGGTCTTTCATGGTTGCCGCCTTCCTCTCCTTCCTCTCGGAGCTTCTTCGGTCGCTAGCGTCGGGGAATGCCCTGCCTTCCTTAGTGTCGTCGTTCTGTTGGCCGCCTGTCTCGAAAACACTGGCCTTCTCTATGCGATAAGAAGCCGCTCCTTAGTTGCCAGCCCGCGGGTTGATTTCCCCTGCACTTTCCCGCGTCGCCCGCTTGTCGAGGTGGTTGCCGCCGCCCGCGCGTTTTCTGTTGTGCCCGCCCCACTCTTTGTGTTCTCCGGGTCCTCCCCCCCCTTCCTCCCTCTACACGAGGCGCCCTACCAGCTGCCCAGTTCGACTACGGGATCATCACTCTGTCGCGTTTCAAATTGACAATCCTTTCTTTTCTATTTCTAACGCGGCGCTTGACATGCCGTTTCTAATTCGTTGCTTTCTAAATGAGCCCGAGCAGCGCAAACAGACACGCGCAAACGGCACAACGCGCGACAACAAAGCGCGGAAAGGTGGAGCGATTACGTTGGCGGTCATTGTTTCAAACGACACAATATACTCCGATTCTGGCAATCAGATCCTCTTAAATTACCAAATTATGAAATTAAGTATGTGGGCATAGGCATGGAGGATGCGCCTGCTGGTCCAGTGTCATTTCATCATTTCAAGATTCAAAACCCGATGCTGCCGGCTCTTCGAGCCACACAATTTTCATCATCGTGTTTTGAAATGTGGACGTACAGGCAGTCGGTTCTCAAGAAAATGCGGATCCAGTTGTTAAAGCAGGTACATTCCCCACCTCATTGAAGAAGCAGACTTCTCTCGACCTGGACGATAAGCATGATGTGCCTTTATCCTTCTTTGAAGCAGCGGTCAATCATCATTTCTCTAAAGCCCAGGATTTGCTTTCGCTACGTGTATCCATCTCTGCTTCGACTCGCCTGCAAAAAGCCACGCACAGGACCGAGCGGCTCACAAATGCGAAAATCCATGGACGCATAGGCATTGCAGCACGTCAACACCAAGGGCGATACTGATGGACTCACCAAGCCTGCGAAGCTTGATTTACGAGGATACCGCCAGAGCGGCCGTGGACTGCTGTTCTACTATACTGTTGCTTGGGCCGCAAACTGCCATCCCATGGACGCTCATCAGGCGGATGTGTGAGCATCAAATTGAGGCTCTCAACGCCGCAATGCACCAGAGGACTGTCAACGCGCATTCGGTATCAAAGCAGTGCATCCCAGTTGTACCCTCACATCAAGGGGGCCATGAAGAGTGGGGCGGGATCAACACTGGTCGATAGTCGGCGGCAAGGGTGTGCCTGAGTGTAGCCATCGACGGTAAAGATTGTCGTGGGTATGAGCTGTAACGTGGCGCCCACGCCAGCGGCGTCGTAGTTCAATATACTGTAAGATGGGGCACGGGGGTGGAATATGTAGTGCAGAGGACAGCGTGCGCTTGAAAATATGCACCATGGCCACTGCACAGTGGGTGCCATCGAAAACGTTTGCGGCTCCTAATCAATTCGCTGTCAGTTCTTCATGTTGAGGCCACCTAAACGTTCGAAATGCTTGAGGAAGCTCTACAGAATCACGAAGCGACTTATTCTCGAGGAACAATGCGCATCGCCCATGGCCAGGATAGAAAACCGCGACACGTGCCCACTTCGCGAGCGAGAGGACAGCGACCCTATCGAGTATCTTTATGCAAATGAAAATTTGAATGAATGTTGACGGCATAACCAAGCTGTCTTAGATAGCACAAGAAGCCAAAGGTCACCAATGCTGCTTCGCAGGCGGATCGGACTGGGAGAACAAAACAAACGGATCGTTCACGGCATGTTATCGGTTCGATTCAAGCAGCACTACACGATGCACTTGAGAAAGAGCGTAGGTCTTACAGACCGCATTCGGTGATGCGTGTACGGCACGAAGAACACCCGATATCTTTTCGTACAGTGTGCGAAGTAATCTACTTGTGTATGCAGCACCATGTCTGGCGGCGTCGCTTACCGTAGTTGCGTGCATCCATCGCCTGGTCTGTCCGAGTGCAAGACCATGGATTGTACTGTTTTGATGCACGACACGCTGGTGAGCGAGCAAAGAGCTGCCTGTCATCAGTGTCTTGGTGTGAGCAGTGTGGCCACTTGGCGCGTTGACACACCAAAGGTGGCATAGCGCGCGGTGCGGTGCGTCGAGGATGTGCTGACCAGCTCCAGCCACTCACGCCTCTTGATCGCCAAGCCGAGTTGGTCCGATCAAGGGCGGAGATTCAGCAGGAGTGGATCGGAGATGCTGACGTCCACGACCTGCGGGGTGCCGGATGCGCATCTGCCTCTTCGTCCGCGACATCCGCACAGGTCCCAGCGACTCTGTGTGCAAACCTTGACCCGGTCTCCCTACAGAAGAGCCACAGCACTGTATAGGAGAAGAATTCATAGTCAAAGTAGCCAAAGTCGAAGAAGAGAACACAGAGGAAGAGCAAGCGGGCCCGAGCTAAGCTTTGTAGGCATTGACGCTGGGCCAGCACATGAGCTCTCCTCTCTGTGATTTTAGTCTCTATAGACCGTGAAAACATGTTGATTTACAAGTTATTACACTCAAAATTGCCTTTCGTGGTCTTTTAATGAACCTTTTGAAGCGGACTGTAGACGATCTCTTTTTACACTCAGCATGGGATACAGTGTACCCCGTCCATTTCGCTCTTCAGTGTACCCCGCCCCGTCTGTGTGAACGCGCGCGGAACGACGCCGAGACGTTCCAATCCGGTTTTAAACGGACACGCCCACGAGTCTGATTTTCGCCTGTGGTTATGTAAACGAGCTTTCATCAAAATATAATATATATACCATTTTATTTATTTTTACAAGTTTAAATATAAAATTTTGAGCTTATAATTACATGTTTTTAGAATACTAATTTTAGACGTAAATTATATTTCGAGAGTCTTATTCGCGCCCATGAAGCCATCCGATTCACTGCAAGTGATCCCAGTGCGAAGCTCCTAGCCCATCAACAAGTTCCTCGTACAAAAAATCCATAGCAAACCAGGGAGAGAGACAGAAGGGCGGATGAGCCGCCGCCTGGGGCCCCGCGCCCTACCCGTAGCCACCATGAGACGCTTCGGGAGGAGGCTGTGTGCTTTATTGAGGAGAAGAAAAGCCGCCGTCCGAGCCGCGGCGATGTGCTCTCTTCTTGGTGAAGCGGCGGGCGGGTGCGGCCTTTCTGAGGGGCGGAGGAGAAGGAAGGGGAGGGGCGGGCAGGCAATCAGTGCGCTCTCGCTTTCCCGCCTGCTGCGCTTGCTTCTCTCGTTGGGGCCGTCGCATTCTCCCCCGCCCGCCCTTGGCTGTGTCTGCCGCCTTTCGCTGCCCAGTCGGAGCTTTGCGTCGCACTGTGGGCTGCTGATTCTCTCGGACGGGGCGGCGGACGTAGATCGGTAGTTAACGTTAGTAGTGAGCGAGCGACCTTCCCCACCACCACCACCACTCCCTTCCCCACTCCCACCGAGACAGGCATTGTCGGTACACCAGCCAGCCGCTCGGGATGGCCACGTGCGACTGCGACTGCAACTGCAGCGCCTCGACGCAGCTCGATCCGCCACCGCCGCAATACGCACTGCTGTTCCACCTGCTGCTCAGCTTCGCGCTTGCCGCCTACGTGCGCTGGCACAAGATCGGCGTCAACAGAGTCGAGACACAGGAGCAGGTTCCGGACGAGGCGACACCGCAGGAAGACGTCCAGGAGCCTGCTACGAGCCAAGAGGACGCGCCCGAGATTCGCACACCGACGGAATCGACCACCAATGCGCCTGCCACCATCACTACGTCGCCTCCTACTGACGAATGTAAAGCCCTCGCGCCCGTCTCCACGGATGCTACGGGTACGCGAACCCAAGGAAGCGGCGCGGAAGGCGGAGAACACAAAGAAGACGAGCGAGTCGCCGAGCTACGGCGAGCCAACGCCAAGTACCTGACCATGCTTAAGGTCGGCATGCCGCGCGCCATCGTCGAGCACAAGATGCGCATGGAGGGCGCCGATGCGTCCGTCTTCGACCTGCTGCTCGGCTCCGCCACGCCGAAGCCGGCGCTGCACCAGCCCATGATAGCCATGACCTCGTCCATCCTGCGGCCGCCGCCCATTATCATCCCCCCGGCCCCGCCGGCCGACGTCATCTCCATGGCAGAGAACCTGTCGGGAAAGTACGCGGCGTTCAAGCAGATGGTTAAGGTCGGCGTCCCGAGGCACGTCGTGGAGCACAAGATGAAGTCCGAGGGCCTCGACCCGGCCGGCCTTGATGGCGACCACTCGAGTGCGGCGACCGTCTCTTCTCCGCGGTCTGTGTCGTCCGCAGCCTCGACGGCACCGTCGTCGCCCGACTCGGCCAGTTCGAGTGCCATCACGAACGCCACCTTCCACCAGGCGTCGCTGGCGCGGGCGGTGATCCGCAAGATGCAGTCCAACATGCGCAAGAAGCTGCACTGGACCACGACGGCGCTCGTGGACACCCCGCCGACGTCCCAGCGGCGCGACTCGCTCTGGAACCGCGTGCACGCGCGTGCCAAGGTCAACCGCGTCTCCATCTCGACCGAGACGATTCAGTGGATGGAGAAGCTCTTCGTTAAGGCCGTCAACGCCGGCAAGAAGGCCAGGAACCAGCGGAGGAGGCGGGCGTCATCGACGGCGAGCCAGAGCGAGCTCTCCCTCGACGCCCTCGCTGCCTGCGCAGCGGACGACACGCAGCTCAGCGACGACGAGCTTGACCAGATCACAGAGAAGACGCAGGAGGGAGAGATTAAGAAGGACCCCGCTACTGCCTTCCTGACGCGCAAGGTGTATGTGACGCTACTGGACCGCAACAAGTCGCAGAACATCGCCATCGTGCTCGCGCGCGTCAAGAAGACCTTCCCGGAGCTGATGCGCGAGATCAGCGTGCTCAACCCTAACGTGCTGTCCATCAGCGCGCTGCAGACGCTGCTCGACATGTGGCCCGACAGCAACGAGCAGGCCGCGCTCGACGCCTTCAGCGGCAACGTCTCCTCCCTCGCGACGGTACGTTCCATTTCGTTGATTGTTAGTTGGTCAGAGTCCACATAGACTAACAGTTGGTGTGCAGGCGGAGCAATTTTTACTGGAGGCGCAGAAGTTGCCGCGAGTGCAGCAGAAGCTGCGATGCCTGAGGTTCAAGGCCGACTTCGCCCCGCGCGTCCAGGAGCTTCGGTACGTCCATTCGTTCTGTCGGCTTCTCGTCACCCCGGGGCTAACGCGCGGCGTCCGCTTCGTTTAGAGAGAGCATGGACTTGGTGATCCGCGGCGTGAGCCAGGTGATCTCGAGCGACGCGTTCGCGCTAGTGCTCGAGTACATCTACCACCTAGGCAACCTGCTCAACTTCGGCGACGGCGTCGAGTACACGTCCAAGGTCAAGAGCATCTCTATCAGCTCGCTGTCCAAGCTGTCGTTCACCAAGGCCTACGACGGCCGCGTGTCCTTCCTGCAGTACCTCGTTCAGTCCATCGAGGTGCACATCTCTTCTCTCTATCATTGATTGATCAGGGAACAGTCGAGCTGACGAGTTGGTGACTCTTGTATCGGTCATGGCAGCGCGACGCCCCGCACCTCGCTCGCTTCGGGGACGAGATCGACCTGATCAGCAAGTGCAGCAGGGTCTCCATCCCCAACGTCCTCGCAGAGCTGTCGACGCTCAAGGCTGGCGTGCGCATGATCGACAGCGAGTCCAAGGTGCGTCCTCTCCCTGTCAAATGGTCGAAGCCCAACGGGGGACTGACGCTTAATGTCCATAACTGCTGCAGCAACCGATGCCTCCCGTGATGGCTGCGTTGCCGATGGACGACCCCGCTCGTAAGGCCTTTGAAGAGTCCGCACAGAAGCTGCACAGAGACGCCATGACGCTCGGCCAGGAGATCAACGCGCTGGGTGGCCTAAGCGATCAGCTCGACAGCCAGCGAAGGCGCTTCCTGGACTACTTCGAGGAGGACACGGCACTGCCGCTGGACGAGCTGCTCGGATTTATCGCGACCTTTGTGACCGAGTACTCGCACGAGCGCGCGCAGCTGCTGCACCGGTCTGTCGCGCACCAGACCGGATCCAGCAACAAAAGCGGCAGCAGCATCACGAGCCGACCGTACATGGTGGAGGTCATCAAGCGGCACAGCCTCTGAGAACGTGGGTCGACAGGACCTGGCTGAGATCTCAGGTCATGGCCAACTTCTCCCCCTGCGTCTTACATCGGTCGACGGCCGGCGGTCGTGACGCACAACGTTGCAAGCGTCCTGTCCCGGCGAAGGAATGCCCGAGCGCGACGTCCATCAACCGCGCCGGGCGTGTATATAAACGTAGCACTAGTGATATTATTATGGCAGCAGCAGAATCGAGAAACAAGCTGCGCGAGTCGCAGCATCCACGTAAGAGCACTACATAGTAGTGGCAATGACAACTCAACGCAGACTAATAACACCGCCGGCCAGCTGAACTGGCTGCAGACGCCGTCACTCCGTTCTCCTACTCCTGCTTGTGTCGCTGCTTCATCCTCTTCCACGCCCTCTTCTCGCCGGCCGCGTGGATCTCGACGCGCGCCAGCTCGAAGTGCCGGCCGAAGGCTGCGCGAGCTGGTTGCGCGCCGCCCCGACGTAACGTAGCGAGCGCACTACGGGCCGCGATGAGTGATTGTCAACGGAGGCCGCGAGTCCGAAGATCCCCCTGCCGGTCGCTCCCAGCTCTCGCTCCAGCTTGGCCTCGAGCTGCTTGCTCAGCTCGAGGACGTTGGATGCAAACACCGCCGACTCGGGCGTCACACTGTGGATGAGCGTGACTCGGCACCTAGGTTGTACGCACTCCATAGCACAGGACCGAGCGCCAACTTCCCGACGCCACTAAGCGAAGCAAGCGGAAGCCTCTCGTCTCCTGTGCCACGTCCCCGTCAAGCGCTCACCGTGTAGGGAGAGGTACACCTCATCGTTCGGCTGTGCATTTCCAACTTGGAGCTCGTTAACCTCTGGTACTCCGGCGCGTACGAGGACGCCCTAGTCTCCACGATGTCTCCCCTGTATCCTCCTTCTTCTCTTCTAGCTGATCACGCACTCACCCGTCCCGGTCTGGGGCGCGCCGCCCGTGTCCAGCTTCTTCTTGTCCTGAAGCACCTGCAGCTCGTCGCTGGCGGCCTCGAAGCGCGCGATGAACCGCGTGCGGTCGGGCAGTACGCGCACGTCGCGGTTGTGAATCAGCGCGTTGCGCACGCTCGCCACGTAGCGCAGCGCGCGCACCGTGGGCACGGGCAGTGCGGCCTCGACGGACGACACCTTCTCGTGCAGCCCCTTGCCCTCGGCTCCCAGCTCGCGCTCCAATCGGAATTCGAGCTCCTTGCTCAGCTCGATGGCCAATTGGTAGTCGTTGTCCGCGTATGCCACGCCGTACTTGCGCGCGCTGCTTCCACCGCCGTCGTCGCCGGTCAGCGCGCCGATCGCCTTGGTGAGCACGTTCCACATATTTCTGACAATGGGAAGAAGGTCGTAACCCTGATGGTTACAAGTAACCTGCCCACACTGTTGTTGAAGTCGTAAGTAAGGTTACAATACACGGTTACGAAGGGGTACGAGGGGTACAAGAAGGATGGGATACCAGTACTCAAACCAAAACCCCGGCTTTTGGTTTGAACCGCCCAGCTTTTCGTTCAGCTTTTTGGCTTTTTGGCTTTTCGGCTTTTCAAAAGCTGGGGGTTTCATTTTCGGGAATAAGAGAGAAACCAGATCATCTTCCGGAGATTTTCTTTGCTATTCGGACATTGCTTAATCAACATCTGACGCCCATGTATACATTATATATGTTGTACTATCCGGACACTGGTTAGTACGCTCATACTAAGATTTGCCGAGTATACATGTCAATATCCCTTTATCATCCGGAAAATGCATATTCTTTTTCATACCGCGGTGTTTCGGCTTTTCAATCCGGCGTTTCTGAAAAACCTGCCGGTGATTCGTGAAAAGCGAAAAAAAAATCAGTATACTAGTAAAATCCAAAAGCCCAACTTGCGTGTGCTTCAAGAACCCTTTCAACTTCAACGTGTTCCAGCAGCTGCTCACGAAGAAACCACCCCATGCAGGTAGGTCTCTTTATGCTGTATCATACATATTTAGCCGGCGATTTGCTGCTATGGCCAAGGTGGTCGCTATATTTACAGCGTGCAGGCCGCCAGGACAATACCCTGCGGGCTCAAGCGCTTCGTCTCCCTCGACAGCAGGGGCCTCGACGCCATGAGCTCTCTGTTCGCGCGCAACAGGACGTTCCGGCCCACCAAGAGTCACAGCAGCGGCACCAAGCGCTACGACTTGCACAAGCACGCGCAGGCCACGCTCGGCAAGTGAGTACTGAGTTTTTGCTGTACGAGATGATCGTCCTGTTGTATGAGACTGACTCAACTGTGCACGGACAGTGGCGACCTGCGGACGGCTGTGGCACTGCCTGTAGGCGAGGATCTAAACGACTGGCTTGCCGTGCACAGTACGTCGTCGTCACTGGTGGTATGAAGTCGCCACTTGATGGTGATCTAACCCCGTGGCTCTGGCAGCGATCGACTGCTTCAACGAGATCAGCATCGTGTACGGCACGGTGCTCGAGTTCTGCACGGACAAGTCTTGTCCGCGCATGAGCGCGGGCGCCAAGTTCGAGTACCTGTGGAAGGACAATAAGGTGTACAAGACGCCGGCCAAGCTGTCGGCTCCCGGGTACATCGACATGCTCATGACGTGGGTGGAGGAGCTGCTGAACGACGAGGCGCTCTTCCCCACGCACGAGGGCGCGCCTTACCCGCGGGGCTTCGCATCGGTCGTCAAGAACATCTTCCGGCGGCTCTTCCGCGTGTACGCACACGTGTACTACTCGCACTTCGACAAGGTCGTGAGCATTGGCGCCGAGGCGCACCTCAACTCGTGCTTCAAACACTTCATGGCGCTCGCCAACGAATTTGAGCTGGTCGACAAGCGCGAGCAGGAGCCTCTCAAGGACCTCATCCGCAGCCTGCTCGGCTGACAGTAGACAGATCCACACAATTGCCAAATTACAAGAGCACAACTCACCGCAGCAAGTCAATATAAATATATATCAACATTCGTCTCGCCCGTCTCTCCGTTGGCTGAGGAGCGTCAACGAGCTTCAGTGCTCCATAACCGCATTAGAAGAGCAGGTCCTGCTGGGGTTGCTGCATGCTCGGCTTGGCCTGTAAACTGCCGCTGCTGCCGCTGCGCACGAGCTCTTGGTGCGCCGGGTTGAACGGGTCGAAGGCCGCGAACGCGGTGTCGCCGCTGCTCGTCGGCGCCTGGTTGTTTTTCGGGGACGCGTGCACGGCGACCTCCGAGAAGTCGAGCAGATTCGCCTCGGGCACTTCTAGCACGGGCTCCAAGTGCGCCCGCGGCGGCTTCTGCAGCAGCGCCGAGTCAAACACGTGGTGCTCCTGCGGCTGCTGCGTCTCATAGCGCTTGGGTGACTGCTGCCGGTGCAGGCCGCCCGACTGGGGCGAATGCTGCGGCGAGTGGTGCTGGTTCTTCGAGATGCCCATGGCGCCGACGCCGTGCAGCAACAGGTCTTCCTGGTTACCCTGCGAGGACGGCGACACCTCCGAGTGCGGCAACGACGGGCGGTCGATGAGCGAGCCGTTGCGCGACATGATGGGCTTCTCCCACTGCGTCTGACCCGTCGCCTCGTGGCGGAAGTAGGCCGCGTTGCGCGAGCGCGAGTACACGGGGTACCACCCGGGCTGCAGCACAAAGTCCGTCTCGCCAATGTCGGCCCATGGGCTGCCGTCGATGAAGAACTCGTACTTCTTGTGGTCGTCCACGAGCGTCACGACGATCTCGAGCTCGTGGTTGTCCGACAACGAGTACTCAAACTCCCACGAGTCCTCCGTGATGTCGTCGTGGTTGACGCGGTGCAGCTCGCGGCAGTCGAGCACGACCACGAACTCGCCGCGCGTCAGGTCGCGAAGCTCCAGCTTGTGGATGCTGCCGCTTACACCAAAGGCGAACGTCCACGTGAGCAGTGTGCCGTCCGCGTTACGGTCGCCCGTCATCTCCGGCAGCAGCTCGCCGAACGAGTCGTCCACGCGCCGCGCGTACAGCGCGCTGCTCCAGACTGTCGCGCTGCTGCCGCGGCGCTGCGAGGCCGGCAGCATGCGCTCGCCGAGCCGCTCCCATGGCGTACCGTCCACGAACAGCTCGTACAGTCCGTCCAGACTGCGCTGGTCCACCACCGTCGACTTGACGTCCTTGATGGCCACGCGGAACACGGGCGCGGACGGGTCGCGGGGCCCGCCACCCCTCCCCTGGCTGGAATCGCCGGTCGCAGCCGGGTCGACGCCGAAGTCGTAGTGCCAATTGCCGGCGCAGTACTCCTCCGAGCTGTATAGGCGGCGGCCGTCCAGACGCAGGCGCTTCTTGGCCGAGATGCGCGAGTGATCCAGCGTGACCGTGTGCACCTGCTCGGCGCCCGCGAACACGAAGCGCCACGTCACGCGCTTCTTGGACATGGGCACGCGTGCGCCGATGTTCTCCACCTCGCGGTCCACGCGCAGCACGCGCGACGCGGCCGCCGACGTGGACGGGGACGCCGCCGAGTTGGAGGAAGACGACGTCGACGTGGCCGTGGACGCATCACTGTCGCGGAACGGGAGCGACGGCGCCGAGAGCGTCATACCTTCCAAGTTCCTTCGCCTTAGCGCTTGCCTTGTCCACCGTTGCTTGATAGAATGGTGAGTCTGATTTGGGCGTCTGATAGTGAAGGAACAGGTGGGTGCGAACGGCAGGTTGACTTGGAGTTTGTATGTCAACAGAAGAACATGGGAAAAACCTCGCTTGAATCTTGGGGGATAAAAACCTCGGATGAGGATAAATCTCGAGCTTCTGCGACGTGTGCGCTGGCTACCGTACGTCAGCGTGCCTAGGAATCGATGGACTGGGGGTTTTGGGGTAAAAGCACGCGATTTAGCGGTAAAGCAATGGTGGCGGCGCTAAAATTGTACTGTGTGCGTGGGGAGACCACTCTTCGCGCCTGCCTGCGTGGCCATGCGCCGTCCTGTAGACGATCAAAATGATCCTCTGCGGCCTATGGACGACCAGAGTTGCCAGCCACCGACGCAGCCATGCCACCGTTGAATGCTGTACGGTCCCGAAGTCTACGACGAGGCCGGCGGGACGACGTCCTGCAGCAGCGCCCGGTAGCCCTCGAAGTCGAACTGCTCGGGCTTGTTGTTGAACTTGTCCACGTGCTCGTACAGGCGCTCGTCCGCGTAGCTGGCCAGGAGCTGGTCCAGCAGCGCCTGCGACTCCTGTTCTCACCGAACAACACAGGCGCAACAACTGTCAGCATCAGCCGTCGGGTCTAAGGTCCATATCATACGCCGGACGCGACGCACCCGCTTGTCGAGCATGTTGATGACGTCGCCGCGCACCAGACCGACCTGCTTCTGCTCGAGCAGGTCGTCGTACAGCGAGACGGCGAGGCACGGCGGAGCGGCGGCCGGGTTCTCCTTGAACGCCTCGAGGTACGTGACCAGGAAGCACGTCTGCTGGAACTGGCACAGCATGTTGAAGAACCCATTCTGGCGGTACACGGGGAATACGAAGAACGGCGCGGCCGCCGCGCGGTCCTTAAGCATCTGGAACGCGTCGCGCGGCAGCGTCGCGGCCACGGCGTCGTCCTTGTCGCCGTGGAACTGCTCCCAGATGTGCTGGATCTGCTCGCGCTCCTCGCTCTGCAGCAGCTCGAGCTTCACGATCTGGCCCAGCGCGCGCGGTCCGGGATAAGAAAACCCACCAGAGGCCCCCGTACTGGCCGCGCGGGACAGCGAGAGCGCCCCGGGGCGCCAACGCTGGGCACCAACGCGCAGCATCCGCATCGGCATCATCGTGATCCTCGTTGGCTTGTCAAACCGTTTGTGTGGGCGATATTGTTGTTCGGCTAAGTTCGAATTAGTGTGGACTACAATACACTTGTGTATCGTACACGATTTATGTGACGTGTGAGGGCCTCTTCAACGGCAACTAGAACAGGTTTGCATGGCAAGACGATTCTCAATGGGGGAAGACACCACAGTACAGTTAACATACAAAAATGGTGGGGTGATCGCCACCAGCACGAGTTGTACTGGAGGAAGAAGGTGGGAGCGAAGGGCGTAGAGAGATACCGGAGCGCTGGCTTAAATACGAGGTGGAGCGCGCGCTCACGAGTGCGGCGCCGGCGGCTGCAGCGCGCGGATGAGGTTGCGCGACGCGTTGTAGCACGTGTCGTCGTCGTCTACTGTCTTGGGAGTCTGGATAGCAGCACTTTGCGCCTGCGCCTTGCGAAGCAGCAGCGGCTTGGGGCTCGGGTTCACGTCCGGCTCGCCGGCGGCGGCGACTGGTGAAGTCGTGATCGCGGGGAGCGTCTTGCTGTCGACACGCATCGCTGCCGGTAGCATCTCCACAGACTGCGGACTCTCCGTCAGTAGCAGTTCCTGGATGCTGCTAGCGAGCGACGGCAGTGTCACTGGAGTGCTGTGCACGTCCTTGGCGATTGAGGCAACAGCGACGGCAGTACCGCTGGGTGCCGCCCGTGTGCTAGAGATAGGAATGCTGGTGCCGGCGTGTGCGTGATCGGCAGTCGGACTGGTACGCTGGTGCGCCATCAGGTAATTCACGTACTCCTTCGTGTACTGCTGCATGAAGGCACGCAGCTCCTCCTCCTTCTGCATCAGCATGTCGCGAGGATGGACTGGTGTGTTGTTGGAGTCCATGCGAAGCACAGTCGGCGTCGGAGTGGATGCCACCACCGGAGGCCGAGCCGGTGCACCTTGGTCGCTCTTCACGCGCTTTACAACCGCCTCGTCCTCCGACGATCCAGAATCCGGCGCGTCCAGGTCGTTCTGTTTGCGCTTGATGCCTCCGTAGTTGCTCGAGTCAGACTGCGAGTCGCTGCCGTCGTCCTCCGACATGTCACTGTCGCACGATTGCGACGTCTTGAGGGCATCCGTGTCATCGGGTTGCCCATGATGAGCAAGTCCTGATGCCGCGTCCACATTGTTCGCAGCAAGGAAGCTGTGGTCCGACGCAGCCTCCGTCTTGACCTCAGGCGACTCGCCATCAGCGCTCTCGCTCGAAGCCCCAGTGGCATCAGCATTTCGCACCTTCCACCGGAAGACGGGCTTGCGGCAGTTGGAGAGCTGGAGCTTCTCGATGAGGCCCACACTCACGAGCACGTTTGCGACGTCGTACAGCCGGCGGATCTTGGCTGTGAGCGAGCATCAATCACGGCCAGAGTGATTAGAACCTTTCAGGTCAGGCACAACTATGGGAGCGAGCGCGCAAGACGCACTCTTGAGCTGTCGGTCCTCTTCATTCTCGGCCTGCTCCGACTGGATGAGCTGCTTGGCCGCCTGGTCCAGAGGGATTATGCAGTGCTCCTGCTCGCGGAAGGCGCGCAGAGATGTGAAGTCAGTCCACCGATGGTGCATCACAGCCATTTTGGAAAGCAAATATTGTATACCTTCACGAGGAATAGCTGGACGAACATTTGGCTGAGCTTCGAGAGCGACTTGCCTCTCCTCCGATCTGCACAACGCACAGTGCTGAATGTTAGGACCGCTACGTTCAACCAATGATAAGACTGTGGGTGTTACCTTTTCCTTTGAATGAGTACTCGGGCACGCCTCCGGAACCGCTCGGCGAAGACGTCAACGTTTCCTCATACCGTTTCTGCACACATCAGGGTTAGTTTGGAACGAGAGGCGTCAGAAGAAGGGCACGCAGGATGCTTGCAATGTCCGACGCACAATTTACCTTCATAGCGACGATGGAGCTCGGAAGGCACTGGAGGCCGTGCCAGTTGTATAGGTTCTTGCTCTTGCGGCTGACGAGGAAAATGCTCTCCAGGATGTTGACGATGTCGTAGATTCGTCGACGCTCAACGCCTGAGAGGAGAAGTAAAAGGAATGCGTCAATAAGTGATCTAAGATGCCCAGCGCGCGATTGTATAGGCCTAACATACCTAGCTCTGCAGCCGCTTTGTCCAAGCAGATCTCCGTGATGCGGTCCCCTCGGTAGAGCTTGAGGAAGCTGTTGTGGTCAGCATAGGACAGTGGAGGGCCATTGAATTAGCTGCCGCATCATCTTTCAAGTCCAGCGAAGGCTACGTACTTCTCGCACAGCAGGCCCAGCGACTTCTCCTTGCGGTTGTACTCTCGGAAGGGGAAGAAACGCCCGTCGTCGCCCTCGCCCTTGCCTTCGCCGTTGCTTTCGCCCTGCTGCTGGTTGTCGCTCGTCGCCTTCGTCTCCTCGTCCGCATCTTCGCCAATCTGCGCGCTCGACGGCTTCTTCGACTCGGCATTGGCTGCTCCTGTCGGCGGAGAAGCTGACCACGCGGCCTTCATCTCAGCCTTCACGGACGTGTTCACCTTCTTAGGCGCCTTGCGCACGTATCGGCGCTTGACTTTGCCAGCCTTGGCGAGCCCAGGCGGCCTCTTGCTCAATAGGATCGCCTGCAGAAGTACATCACGCTGTTAGGCTGCGACTCAGCAAAATGTATAAACGAAGACAAACTCACCTTGCCGCCTGCTGGCGCGGACTCGGCCGACGAGGAGAACAGGTGCATCATGGCAGCAGCGGCCTCGGTTCGGTTCGGGCTCGGCTGGTGAAGGCTCCGCTCCGCCTACATCAAGTCGTCAACGCGTTCAGCCACACACACCATTCCGTTACCATGAACCACGCCTGTATGCAGAACATGGCGCCCGACATACCAGCGCCGGCGTCCCGCTAGCATCAGCACGCGGCAGCTTCTTCCGCACGGGGCTCATCATGTCGCTCGGGCTCATTCTGGCCCAGCACCGTGGTTTACAACCCCAACAAGTCAAGACGCGCTTTGTAGCGCAGTCAACAGGTCAGCTATGCAGAGTCGAATGATTCGCGCGCTCGGGCTCTGGATTTGGCTAC
Source organism: Phytopythium sindhum (assembly GCA_023334395.1). Lineage (NCBI taxonomy): Eukaryota > Oomycota > Peronosporomycetes > Pythiales > Pythiaceae > Phytopythium > Phytopythium sindhum. The sequence goes on from JAASGW010000034.1 coordinate 70,433, forward strand.
GGTCTCAGCTCACGCGGGAGTGGGTTGGGTATCCAATCGGATGGGATGAGGAGCAACAGCAAGAGGAGCAGCTCGACGTCGCCACAACCCAGCAGCCAGTAGTACAGAGCTAGATGTGCGCGCGCGGCTGAGCGAGTCCCCAAGTAATCGCCGCCGTCGCTTGTGGTGTCGCCCGCTGTGTTCGTCGTGTCGGCCGCACGCTTGACAACCGAAAAAGCGCGCGGGAAAAATTTGAAATTGGCGCGCGGGCAGGCGCCAACGGACCAATCAGCGCGCGCCATTTTCGGAATCGCTTCCCGCCAAAAAAATAAGCGATGCTCGAACGAGTCGAGCAACCTCCGCGCAACCTCATCTGAATTCGTACTTTGTAGAGTATACAATGTACGAATCCGCGAGTTTCGTTCAACACTCGGTGTCTGGAACAACAGGCAGCACCAAGATGGCGCCGGCGGGCTCGTCGTCCATGGCGTCGCCCTCGCCGCTGGTGGCGGTCGCGACGTGCGTGTGGAGCCAATACTTCCCGGAGGACCACCACGTGGGCGTTCCCGTGCCCGGAGACACACGCGGTGCGGCGTACTACTCACCTGTGAGCGAGAGCGAGGGCCGCTTCAAGGCGGCGCTGGCCTTCCGCGACTGCTTCCGCGACCCGACGCAGTGGGCGCCGCTGCTGCAACCGTACGACCTGACGGAGCCCGAGCTGACGGTCGTGTGGCTGTCTTACGCGGAGCTGGTGCGCGGTGCGACGGGCCTGCCGGACTTCGAGAGCGTGCTACACGAGAGCGTCGAGGACGTGCTGCCGTGCCTGGGCATCGCGCTGTGCATGCGTCGCCACGAGCTGCGTCAGGAGATGGAGGAGACGCCCGCGCGCCAGCGCAGCATGCCGCTAGACCGCACCAAGATCAGCGTGCGACTGCATGGCGTGACGCCCGTGCTGCCCATCGCCGCGCTCAAGGCAGAGGTCGTGAACCAGTTTGTGAGCGTCGTCGGCACGGTCGTGCGTGTGAGCGCCATCAAGCCGCTCGTCACGCGCTGCGACTTCGTGTGCGCCAAGTGCGGCGAGGTCACGTCGCGCGCGTTCCAGGACGGCAAGTACAACCCGCCGGCGCAGTGCGAGCACTCGCCCTGCAGGAGCAAGTCGCTGCTGCCCAACCGCTCAACCGTCGAGACCGTCGACTACCAGAAGATCAAGTGCGTCGCTTGCATTTGTCGCACTTCATGTTGCTGTCTGTGGCGGCTAACGCTCCCTTTGGCCACAGATTGCAGGAGATGGAGAACACGGACGCAGGGCCAGGACGCATCCCTCGCATGGTTCGGACCCTGCGTGTGTGCGTGGCTTGTTTTGCACTCAATACTGACAGTTCATTCTGTCGCGTCGTGCTACAGATCGAGGTGGAGCTGTACGAGGACCTGGTGGACTCGTGCATCCCGGGTAATGTCGTGACCGTCTCGGGCGTCGTCAAAAGCATCAACTCGGAGATTCACGGCGGGCGCTACGGCAAGCGCGCGCAGAGCAATAGCCTCTACATCCTCTACCTCTCGGCCAACGCCGTCGAGAACTCGGCCAAGGTGTGTTGCTGTTAATGCGTATAAATTCGAGCGGAATGGAGCTTTAACTTTGTCATTTGTGCGCGCGGGACGTTCAGGCGGACAAGAACAAGGACAAGGCGGCGGATGTGAGCTTCACGAAGGAGGATCTGGAGCAGATCAGCGCTATCATCAACCAGGGTGACGTCTTCGACCGACTTGTGCACTCGCTTTGCCCCGGTATCTACCGCAATGAGGTCGTCAAGGCGGGGCTTATCCTCGCGCTGCTCGGCGGCACGAGGAACCCCGACGAGAAGGACTCGGCGTGCTTCTCTCGCGCCGACTCCCACGTTCTCATCGTTGGTGATCCGGGTCTGGGCAAGAGCCAAATGCTTCGCGCAGTCGCGACTGTAGCGCCACGAGCTGTCTATGTAGGTGGAAACACCACGACCACGACCGGGTTAACCGTGACCATGGTCAAGGACTCATCAGGAGATTATGCACTCGAGGCAGGCGCGCTCGTGCTGGCAGACCAAGGCGTGTGCTGCATCGACGAGTTCGACAAGATGGGCATCGACTATCAAGCTCTCCTTGAGGCGATGGAGCAGCAGAGCATCAGCATCGCCAAGGCGGGCATCGTGTGCAATCTGAACGCTCGCACGTCGGTGATTGCGGCCGCGAACCCAAGTGGCGGCCACTATAACCGTAGCCGGTCGGTGGGCGAGAACCTCAAGATGAAGGCGGCGCTGCTATCGCGCTTCGACCTTGTGTTCATCCTGCTTGACCGCCCGGACGAAGAGCGCGACCGCCTACTGTCCGAGCACGTCATGCGGATGCACACGCGCGGGAAGCGGCGCAAGCGACCTCGCTCGACTTGGGAGAGTGGCGGGAACAACAGTAGTCAGTGGAGTACTTCGAGCGACGTCGCGTCATCCCTAGCGCTCGATGATGATGACCCTAGCGCCACACATCGGCTGCTGTCGCACCGACTGCGCCAGAATGCGATGGACTACACCATGCGTCCGATCCCGATCTACTATGTGCGCAAGTTCATCGCGTACGCGCGCCGGTACGTGCACCCGCGACTGTCTGTGGAAGCCGCCGCTTTGTTGCAGAAGAAGTACTTGGAGCTGCGAAACTCGGCGGGCGACGCGCATGGGTCGTCGTCAGACAACATCCCGATCACGACGCGACAGCTCGAGTCGCTGATCCGATTATCGCAGGCTCGCGCGCGCGCTGAGTTGGCTGAGGTGGTGACGGCGAGCCACGCGCAGGATGTGGTGGACATTATGCACGAGTGCCTGCTGGACACGTACATCACGGAGGACGGGAACCTGGACTTCGGGCGCAGCGGCGGCATGAGTCTGTCCAAGAAGGTCAAGGCGTACGTGGCGCGGCTCATGAAGGCGGCAGAGCGGCGCAACTCGGCGCTGTTCTCGTTCGAGGACCTGCTCGAGGTCGCCGACAGCATGGGCCTGCAGGTGGACAACTTCTACGACTTCGTCGACGTGTTGCGCAACGAGTGCTACATCCTCAAGAAGGGTCCCAAGCAGTTCAAGGTGCAGGTCTCGTCGTACGCACAGATGCGGTGACCCCGCGTTGTCGGGGTCGTGTACAGGGAATACCATGTCACGGCGCACTCTCTTCGACTGTGCATTAATCTTCTCCATGCTCGATTGTTTCTCGGTGTTTATAGCTGACGGCGGACAGGGACGGAGAGCCCGCGCGTCCTGAGAGATCGACGGCGAGCATGGCACTCGTTGCCGCTCTACTTGATGTTGAGCGCGTCGCGGCGCTTCTGGATCTCGGCGTCGTAGACGTCCTGCGGCTTCTCAGATGAGAACAGGTCGTGGCCCGTCTTGGTCTCTGCGCGTGCCACACGAGCAAAAACACAGTGTTCGGTAAGTGATTAATGAGTAAGCGTCGTCGCATTTTGGTGCGCATCAGAGCCGATAGACCGAGCGAAGACGCACTCTTGGACATAGGGATGGCGCACAAGCCGAGGCACAGCACCGTGCCCAGCGCGACCTTGCCGCCCTGCGATAGCGGGATCTTCTCGAGCAGCCGGTAGAACATGCTGGCGGCCGTGCAGCGGGCGGAGTCGATGCGCTTCCTGGGGGCTTGCCTTCCTGCTTTTTGCTGGATTACGCGTCTCTCGTCGCCCCACAGCGCTTGTCTCTAGCGTCGTCCATATTCTGTGGGTTTTTTACGTGTATAAGGCATCAATCCATAATTGATTCAACTGCAGCCACCAGTTATAGAACACGGTGCATGAGGCGGAGCATCTGCCAAGATACGATCGCTGTACCACAGTTATCCACAAACGTCAAGTCAGTCCGCCCTTTGCTTGAGCAGGTTGATCGACCACTTCGACTTGAAATTTAGAACGCGGTCACCCTCTTTGTATGAGTTAAAGTATGCTTTACTCAGCATTAATTCATCCGCAAAACGGGGCTCGTGTGGCTTCCTCGTCGTTGGACAGCCAGCCAGCCGCCTACCCTTAAATTATGGAATGTCGATTCTTCACCCAGATCTGTCAAAACATCCAAGCAGCAAGAGAAAGTGGCAGCCGCTTCTGTCAGTTGCGGGGGCCCAGCGCAACCCAGAGAATCTTTCAATGTGTCAACTACCTCCCAAATTTGATAAATATGCGCCGTAATCCCTCCCCGCGTTGGATACACTTGGGCGCAATGAGTGGGGTGCGACATGCGCTCTCTTGCAACCTCCTGCCAAACCTGATGCTTCCTCCAAAACCTGTCAAAACTGATCCTTTCCGCCTTGTTTGACTGACACCTCGCGCCTGGAAAGTTGGGGACAGCGGAGAACAAGAAGAAAAGCCGCGCTGGAAGGGGAAAGGCCCCTCCCTCGCTCGCTGTCTTGACCGCGCCCCGCCGCCGCTCGCCGCACGCTCGGCGCTCCGTCGACCAGTCCCTGCGTGCGCTTCGCCCCCCTCCCTCCGCTGCGTCCGTCGTCTCGAGCGCTTCCCAGCGCGCCAAGGCGCGTCGCCGACCAATAAGTAGTCGCCGAGAAAGGGCGATCCAAAGAAGAAGAAGATGAGCGATGGGCCGCGCACGCCCACCAAGGTGGACAGCGGCGCCATCTTTACGCCGCCGGCCTCGCCCGTGACGCCCGCCAGGGCGCCGACGTCGACAGCGCCGTCGTCCACGCAGCGCACGACGCTGAGCAGCCGGCTGAGCATGGCGCCCGAGGACATGTTCGGCCGCGAGCCCGAGTGCGGCGTGTGCACCAAGTCGTTCAACATCCTGCGCCGCCGCCACCACTGTCGCGGGTGCCACATCGCCGTGTGCAAGGACTGCGGGAGCAAGGCTGTCGACCGGAAAAAGTCGGAGCGTGCGCGCCCGCAGTGGTACTGCATGGACTGTTTGGATGCGGACCCGACGCTCGAGATCGCCGGCTCGCGCCCCGCGTACAACAAGCGGCGCAGCTTCTCGGCCTCGCCGTTCGCCCCGCCTGCGCCGCAAGTCACTAATGTAAGCTGCCAATGGTTATGGTGTGCACTTTTCGATTGTTACTGACTGACCTCGCTGTCGGTGGTGTTGATGCAGCTGGCAAGCCATGCCAAGTTTTGCATCGAGTGTGGCAACGAGCTGCCTGCGCGCGTCAAGTTCTGCATCGAGTGCGGCACGGCAATACGCGCGCAGGTTCTTTCGCCCGTGAGCGTTGACGGCGTCGGTGCGGGCGATAACGGGTTCACGAATCGCGTGGCGCGGAGCCAGTCCCGCGGCTCGATTGGCAACAATCTAATGGTAAGCCTCTGTCTTTTGCAGCTTCAACAGCGATGACGAGACTGACGGGCTTCGTGTGTGTTGATTTGCTCTGGTAGATCATTGATGAGAACAGCGGGTCGCCGACGGAGCCCACCGATGGATCGGAGGAGGAAAACGCGTTGGACCAAAAGGAGGAGGCGGAGACATCGCAGGCGTCGGAAGAAAACGCGCCGGAGGAGGCGGCAAATGAAGCTTCCAACGAGGCGAACGAGTTGCTCGCGCAGCTGCAAGCGGAGAACGAGAAGCTGCGCCACCGCGTTGAGAAGCTCAAGCGGAAGATGGCGGAGTCTGAGCAACGCCGCGTGGCGATGCAAGAAGAGCATGGCCGTGCGATCGAAGAAGCTACCGCTGCGGCAGCGGCGGCAGCAGCAGCTGCTGCTAAGTCCACGCTGCCTGCTGCTCCGTCATCCGCTCCAGGAGCCGTGGAGAGCGCTGCTAGCGCCGCCCTCGCTGCCGCCAGTGGCGCTGGGGGTGTTGCGGCTAAGGACCATCCAGACTACCTGAAGTTTTTCAAGCTACTGTCGATGGGCCTGCCACCCGAGCAAGTCAAGATGAAGATGCAGCAGGCTGGCGTCGACCCGTCCATTCTCGACAACCCAGACGCGATCATTGGCGGTGGAGCGCCTGCTGCTACCAGCAACGGCACAGCTGCGCCCGCTTCCAGTGGCACGCTCATCAAAGACGACGAGCGATATGTTAAGTACTTCAAGCTGTTGAAAATGGGCATGCCACCGGAGCAAGTCAAGCTGAAAATGAGCGCGGACGGTGTTGACCCGTCGGTGCTGGACAACCCAGATGTTGTCGTGCCTGGATCAGGTGGCACCCCATCGGCAGCAGCGCCTCAAGCACAACCCATTACTGTGAAAGAGGACCCCGAGTACGAGAAATTTTTCAAACTGGTGAAGATGGGCATGCCGTCTGAGCAAGTCAAGATGAAGATGAGCGCCGCTGGAATCAACCCGGATCTGCTCGACACTCCCGACGCGCCATCTCCCAACCAGAAGAGCGGTGGTACGGCACCAGGTGGAGGCAGCGGGATCCTCGCCGGCCTTCCGCCCAAGGCTGAAGCAGTCCACGTGGACCCGGGAGCTCTGCAAGCGAGCTTATCTGCGAAGCTTAAGAAGTCGGTGTCTGTGAAGAAGCCCGACGAGCCGCAGCTCCCAAAGAAGGAGACTATCACGCCGAATGTCGAGCTGCGGCCGCTGTTCTGGACGCGCGTGCCGGTGAACGTGGTGAGCAGCACAGTTTGGATGAAGCTGAACGACTCGCACGCTGAGTTTGACGTGGGCGAGATGGAGTGGATGTTCCGCAAAAACCCGGTGGATGCGTCGAAGAAGCAGGACGAGAAGAAGAAGGATCCGGCGAAGGATGCACAGCCCCAACAGGTTCTACTTCTGGATCCGAAGCGCCAGCAAAATGTCTCGATCGCTATTGTGCGTTTCCGTATGTCTGCTGAGGACATCAAGGACGCGATTTACTCGCTGGATAGCACCCGGCTGACCTCCGAGGTGCTGAACGTCTTGATCTCGATCTCGCCGACGCTCGAAGAGATTGACTTGCTCAAGAACTACGACGGGGACGTGAAGCTGCTGGGCAACGTGGAAAAATTCCTCCTGGAGCTGCTCACGATCCCGCGTTATACACAGCGCATCAAGTGCATCCGGTACAAGTTTCAGTTTGAGAACCGTGTGCTGGAGACGCAGGCGCAGCTCGACACTCTCGTGGCAGCCACGGATCAAGTTGCGGAGAGCGACAAGTTCCGCCGCGTGTTGGAGCACATTCTGGCCATCGGCAACTATTTGAATGGCAGCACTCCGCGTGGTGGTGCGTACGGATTCAAGCTGGACACGCTGACGAAACTGCACACGCTCAAGTCTGTGGACCCCCGCATTACGCTCATGCACTTCCTGCTACATCAGCTTGAAGAGAAGGCGCCGGACGTGATCACTTTTGCGGGTGAAGTGCCGCACATCGTGGACGCGAAGCGTTTGTCACTCGACCAGCTGCGCGCTGATTTGTCGGGATACAACACGGAGCTCGCGATGCTCAAGGGCCAAGTACGTGCTTCGAAGAACGACCAAATCGACGGTGACAAGTTCTACGAAGTCATGAATCCGTTCGTGAAGGATGCGGAGGAAGTGCTGGAGGAGCTTGGCCGCGACTTCAACGGTCTGGAGACAGCGTACCAGGAGCTCGTGACGTCGTTTGGAGAGGACCCGCGGAAGGTCGGGCCGATGGAGTTCTTCACCATCCTGGACGAATTTGTCACGGAGTTCAAGAAGGCGTACCGACAGAACCAGACGAAGGAGTATCAGGCCATCTACGAGGCTGCTGCTCAGGCGCGCGAGGAAGCGGCGGTAGCGGCCGAGGCTGAGCGCCAGGCGCAACTGCAGCGTGAAGCCGAAGAGCGTGCGCGGCTGGAAGAGGAGCGACAGCAGAACTCGAAGGAGACCAAGGCGACATACACCCAGATCATCGCGCTGCTCACTTCGTGGGCCGATGCGCATGCGCCCGGCAATGAAGAAGCGATCGTGGAGCAGTTCAAGGCGACGTCGCGTAGCTTCGGTATGGACGAGCTGTCGGCTGATGACTTTTGCGAGCACGTTCGTCGACTCGTGGGGTCCAAGACGGCCAACAAGGTCATCCCGAACAGTGTCAAGCTGCTAGCGGACGAGAAGAAGCGAGACGAGCTTATGGCGGCGTTTGGCCGGTTCAAGGAGCAGGTGAAGAAGGAGAAGGAGCTCAAAAAGCGCAACTCGCTCATTTCTCCTCCCGCAACAGAAGGACGCGTGCGCTCAGCCTCATCAGCGCGCAGGCGCAACAAGGTGGCGGTGATCCAAGTCGAGGACGTGGAGCCCGTGGTCGGCGAGGAGGCCCAGCAGCTCCACAAATCGATCCTCGAGTCGGTGCTGCAGGCGTTTGGCGGCGATACGAAGAAGATGAAGGTGTTCACGTCGCACACGCGCAAGTTTGGCAGCGAGCAGATCACGGCGCGCGAGTTTTACCAGTATTTAACCGAGTCGTTCGAGCTCGATTTCGTGGGCCGCCTCGTGCCGGACCTGGCGCGGCTGCTGCAGGACGCCGAGAAGCGCCACGCGCTCATCCGCGCACTGTGTGAAAGCGCACCGGGCTGGGCCAAGTTCTCGGGTCTATAGACGGGTGGCTGCGAACAAGGCGAGCAGGAAGCGGTTAACAACGGGGAAGCAGAGAGGTTCAAGGCAATTCCCTGCGATTTATAAGAAGCGAAATGATAAATGAGGTGATGCATACTGTAGTCTGTCGATGGAGGTGCACTGATCATGACGAGAGCAAGCGCGAGAACGACGACTGCGGCAGGAGCGAGCCCCGCGGGATGTCGCTGTAGTGCTTGGGCTTCGGCTTCACGGCCGGGTCGCCGCCGCTCTTGTCGAGCTTGGCGCGCCAGAGCGCCTGCTGCTCCTGTAGCCCGCGCACCCAGCGCTTCATGTCGCCCTTGGACTCGGCGCGCAAGAAGTAGCTGCGCTCGGGCGTCTTGAGCACGAAGCTGGTGGTGCGTGCGACATGGTGGCAGTGGCGTGAATCGCGTCCGACATGGTCGGGAATAAGATGGCGGTGGGAGGATTTGCCCGATCGAGATGCCGGGTTGAGATGCGCGCGGATAAGAAACAAGAACGCACGTCAGAAGATTCAACGCTTCCCCGTCTGATCACCCCTTCCGCTGCAAATCAGAAAATAAGATCGGAAGAGAGATGCTCGAAGTGGGAAGACGCACCTGAAGACGCCGTGGTCGCCGTTCTCGAAGCGCCGCACGGACTCGATGCTGAGCAGCGGGATGACCTTGGCGGCCTCGGCCGAGCTCTCGTGGTGGTAGTACTTGAGGTCACAGCCCTCGAGCGCGAAGAAGCGCTTGGTCCACTGCGGCGTCAGCACGCGCTCGGACGCCTTCATCTTGAACAGGTAGCCGCTGATGGGCACCGGCCCGCGCTCGTCCTGCGGCATCTTCATGCTGACAGTGTCGTTGCGGAGTGTTGCAGAGCGCGAAGCGGATAGTTTACAAATGCGAGGCGGTGGGAGGGACTCGTTGATCGCTAGCCTAGTGTCGAGAGGGACGTCTCTCATGCATACTTTAACTCCGTCAACCGGAGTGAGAGCGACACATTGACCTCGCCGTCTTATGACGCGCTTCTAATTTTGGTACTTTTGTTCTATTTTCGAATGTGAAGCCATCTATTATTACGTACCAGGTGTATCTGAGAACGTATCTTGAAGGGCCACTGGCGCATTGTACCCATGAGCGCAAATCCTGGTCAAGTGCAGTCTCCTCTTCACTCCCCGGCAGATAGGGCGGGCACCCCATTGGACGAGTGGTGCGCTGTGCGTGTTCGCTGCTCGTCGGTGGATTTGCATGTGTGGCGCGTTTGGTGCGCGCTGCCTGACTCGCAGGGTAGCTGTGGCTGCGAGCCAGGCGTTGGCGACGCCTGCCTCTGTGCTGTTTAGCGCAGCAAGGATCGTACACTTCCACATCCGCAATGATATCTACGCGCCAAAACAACCCCGAGCGAAAACACGGTGTTTGAAAATTGGATATGATCGTCCGGATCGCCGTTTTCGCTCGCTTGTGCCCAAGCAGGATGTGTGCGAGAGATCTTCTCGAACTCCGAGTCGGAAATCTGTAAAGCTAGCGTATTGGTGGGCAGAGGAATGCGATGGGAATGCCGACCGAGCATCATTGGTGACGGTAAGGGATATTCGTTGCCAAGAAAGGAATAGGTAGAGTCGTGCGGCGCATGCAACGTAGTGCTTACCAGCGTGACTGGCGGTCATGCACTGGTGAAATGACACCACAACCTTGCATTCACTGTAGAAGATTGTGCAGTCAAGACTGAGAGCGAGGCGGATGACAGATAATTGGCTCTGCTATTGCACGGTGTCAGTCCGGATGTACGCATGTAGAGTTCGAGTGGCGTGATCGCGTGAATCGACAGTCGACCTGTAGCCATTCGGATTCCGTCAGAATTGCGATAGCTGAACATGTCGCTGAGTAGATTCTGATGCAGCCTGGATACAGAAATGCCCGGCGTTGAGCTCCAAGACGCTCTCACCAATGGGCTTCCCTCCTTTGCAACATCATACTTCACATTGGCGGATGCCGGGTGCGACCAAATCCGAGATCTGCGGCTGGCCAATCTGTGAGAGCGCGGCTTGAAGATGCCTGTCCTGTGCGCCATGTGCACAGGACACCCATCATGAATCTCGCAAATTAAGCCGAGGATCTGACCCGCTTGATCTCTTTCGAGGCGACTCGTTGTCAAGTTGACAGAGTCACAGACAACGTCAACGAATCCTCACTTTCCAATGATACTGCACAGCATTGGACGGGCGCGCGTGGGATGGAATGAGCCCCGTGCGCTCTCTGGCGGTTGATTCAACCCACCGCTGGCTGGCGAAATTTGCTATGCTCCTCCTTGGTCCTGTGCTTTGTGCCACCACAGTACACATACAGTCTGTTTCGCCATTAAGCACACTTCAGAAATATGAGTTATTAGTATACTTGCAAATCACTACATACAAATACCAACATTAAGTGATGAAAAAGAAAACAATTTGATGGAAATTTATTTTTATTCCGTGCTTAATGGCGAAACAAACTGTACGGTGTGCGGCGTAGAAAATGTTTAGGGCCAATCGAGATGTGCGTGCTCGCTGATCGTCGTCGACAGAGAGATTATTACCTGCAACAGCGGCTCGCGTGCTGCTGCCGTGCGCGCGCGTTCACTGCTTAGCGATACGGACGTATCCTCTGCTCGACCGGCTTCGCTGGCTCGCCGTGCTCAGCTCCCACCAAACTCCCAGCCCCGATCATGCAAGCAAGAGGACCGCCGAATCATTCGGTGGACGCACTTGCGTTGTACAAGTGTCAGAGCGATGGGAAAGGCGGAGACAAAAATAGTTTGGCTATCAAAAGGGCAACGCATGCTGAGGTGATGTTGCCTCTAAAGTGATCGAATGCGGACTCTTTCGCAAGAGCGGCGTCAAATGTACAGCTACTATATGCTGCAGTATCTTCGGGAACGTACATCGATGTCACCACCGAAGGGATCAGCTAATACGGGGCGGCCGAGTCAAGCGCCACCTTGTCCTATGCGTTTGCTGGTCGATGCTACTGTCTCGTTCTAGAATCCCCGGATGCACTGCGGTCGTCTCAAATTCAAGTTCATTGTGCTCTCGGTGTTGCCCGTGGTGGCGTACGCCGTTCAGTACATCCAGTTTTGCTCTGCAGTTCACCGAGTCTAAGTACGTTTTAATGGCGGGCCCACTCTGATCGACCAAGGGTACATCACATCACATCCATCGTGCAAGCAGTCCACAGTGCACTGACGCCCTGCAACTGGCCGTGGCCACGCGACTCTGGCCCAGTGAATCCATCACGAGCGCTCTGAGACAGCTCGTAAGGTACGAGCGCGTGAATCCGCGTCCTTCAACGACCTGGCCCAGCAAGACGCACACTGATCGAGTGTCGCGCCCCGAGACCTCTGGCCCGAAGCTGACAAAGATCGCGCGAGATAAACGCGTCGCCGCCATCCGCCAAGACTAGTCCGGCAGGAGGTCCGACAGCGCCAAGTGGACCGCCAGGACGCCCCGTGAGCGTGTTTTTCCGACGACCGTGTCGCATTTCTAGTTCCTCTTGTCAACTCCGCCATGCAACGCAAACCAATCCACCGTTGTCATGTGCCCCAGCTGCAAGTTCGGCATAGTGAAGCGCCGTCTGCGCTATTTTTCGTACAGCAAGCCGAGACTCGTCAAGAAATACTGGCGCCGCGCGCACGTGACGTCACGAGAAGGCTTGCACGGGCTCTGCGCTTCGGGGCGGTGCGTAGAGCCGAGTCGAGTGGGCTCTTCGGCTCGCGTTAGGTGGGACTCGCTGTTTGCGTCGGAAGTCCGTACAGTTCGCCGTCGGGCGTCAAGCTTGCAGTCACGGTGGAGGAAGACAGCGGGCGACGACCGAGCGAAGGAAGTGATGTGAGAGCAGTCGTGCGGTCGTATGGAGCCGTGATGATGTGAGAGGCCATTCGCAATACTACTGGCGCCAGTATGTACAATGATCACTTGATTAAAATATAGAGGCACGCCGTAAACGCCTCTGCTTTCATCATCGCGCCATAAGGCAACAAAGAGTTTAATTTAGGCTAAAATATTTGCTTTAATTTTTTCAAATGCACTGTGCGTAATGCTCCTCGAAAGCGCAAGTGATCGTTTTTCGATAAATGACCAGGTGAGTAACGCCGAGTTACTCGCAGGGAGGGGGGGAACTTTTGATCAACCTCCTCAAAGAGACGTTAGCAGCGGCGGCGCGTCCGAGGTCGCCTAACGTCGTGGTTACGCTTGTTATAGTGAATCCTAGTAGTTTATCGAGTAGTTGCCAAGCTACCCACGCTCGTGTCGAGTCGTCCAAGCGACAAAGCTTAGGCAGATATATGAGCTGCGTGACTAGCGCCGCCGGTCGTTCGAGCGATCGCTCGATCGCCCACCGTACATACATGCGCACGCGGTGCGCAAAAAGCCGCGGGCGGCTCGAAAAAACTCAAGAGGCCCGCACAGATGACTGTGGAGGACAGAGAGCGTCTCTGATTCACGCGATAGAACCGAACACAACTAGATAAATGACGTTGAACTCGGTGTTTGTATGCGGATGGTGTAAAAGCCATTGGCTTTCAATACATTCTGAATATTTTATATGAAAAACTGTATGCCCATAGAACAAACTCTGACCGCTTTAAGTTGGTCAGCACCGCAAAAAGTCCAGAGCAAAAGCGCCAGATGCATCAAGGTTTGTTGATTGGTGAGGCCATCATCTAGCACTACACGACGCCTTCTGGACCTCTACATGTTGAATTTTGTATGTGCGAAACCGTCTCCAGGTGGTTTGGACAGCGTGGCACATGGCTCGACCCAAGTACACCTGAGATATGTGAGCATTTGAAAAATGTATAGAGTAGTCCAATAAAACCGACGCCATAACCAGATGTAGATGGACGAGCAGGTACAGTACAGTATATATAAAGAGCAACAATCCGACTTTAGAATTCAGCTCGCCTGACGATTCGCAACGACTGCCTGCCCCAGCAAGCTGGTTGCACCAGGCACAAGAGTACAAAAAAATCCAAAGCGTGGCGTCTTGCCCGTCTTGATCTGACCACTGCATGCTACAGTAACTTGCAATTGCAGCGCGGTCATGCTGGTTGCACGCTCTTTCCGAGCCATTCCTTCTGCATGTGAGTGTGAGTGAACGCGGCGCAATTCTATCCACTGGAGTGATCATCATCACAGGGCGAGGCTGTGCAGGAAACACTGTTGCGTTGGGAACCCAGCGGGAAGATTTACTGACCGCTTTTCAAAATGGCATAAACGGGAAAACATGAAAAGGAATTGGGAAAGAAAGAGGGAGGAACAAGCCGATGGAGGGGGGGGACCTTCACAGATTGAACAAGGAAACCGGTGCGTGCCCGTAGAAATGCCCGTGCTATGTACCCAATCACGCGCTCTGGTGCCGGGCATAGCCGGCACAGCGCCGTCGGCACTTGTCCACTTGCCCAGGTGTATCCAAACAGCTGGTCACGCGAGCTTCCACCAGCTGGAACATGACCGCGGCTGCGTTCGTATGCCCCGTCTGCTCCCTACACACTCACACAGGCAAAGCCTACACGATCGGCCACGACTGGCCCAGCCTCGTGCTAGTCAGTTCAAAAAGTCGGACAAACAACACTAGCATTTACTGTATGACCCCTCCCTCATACCCACTACGAGTGTAACCCCCTGCCCCCCCCCCCCCTTCACTCCCTCTCCCTCTTTCCCTCTCCCGCGTGCCCGTCCGCCGGCCGGTTTTCTCCCCCCCTACACCGCCCTACTTGCGCTCATTACTGAATTGCCGCCCTACCTGCTGTGTCAGCAGTGTTCGCCCCCCCCCTCCCTCCCCCCTCCGCGCACAGGAACGCGGAGCTCTGAGAGCATTGGGATCCGGGTCGGACACTACTCCTCTTCCGGACTATAACACAAATAAGAGCACAGAATAGGTCAATCGCCGCACAAAATGTCCATCGAGAGTGTGTCCGTGCCGAGTGAAGGCCGCGCCGCCAGTTCGACCAAGCAGGCGTCCCAGCACGCGGCGGCCGCGCAGCCGGCCAAGACACTCGCCATCCCGACGTTCCAGCTGCCGGCCGTGTGCTACCCGGCGCCCGCGAGCAGCGGCGACGTACTGCTAGGCGATGAGATCGCCATGATGGGCTGCGATGTCGAGACCTGGACCACCAATGCCGGCCGCCCGCAGTTCCTGCCCCAGCCGCAGGCCTACAGCGCCTTCGCGGCCCCGCCCGCCGCGCTCACGCGCCACGCGTCACTGCCCGCGACCATGATGCCGTACGGGATCATGGCCTCGCCCATGGCCGGCACCCCGCAGCACCAAGCCCAGGCCAGCATCCCGATGCTCGCGCGCCACCACAGCATGGGCTACATCAACGTGGTCCAGATGAATCCGGCTTCGCAGTACCAGGCCTACGGCCAGCCCATGATGGCGCGCAGCCCCGTCGGCGAGATGCAGCAGATGCTGCAGCTGAGCATGGCCCAGCAGCAGCACGTCGCACCTCACACGCCCGGCGTCGTCATTAAGCAGCAGCCCCAGGAGATGGCCATGCAGCAGACGTCCTCGGCCTCGGTCAACGTCGAGCCGATCGCCTTCACGTCCGCGGGCGACGCCAAGCTGCCGCTTGAGGACCTGGACCCGCTCGCGTTCGCCGTGTTCGACCGGCCCATGCCGCAGGACATCCAGCAGGTCGAGTCGGCCTTCGACTCGCTCGACCGCCTGCTGCCCGAGGTGGAGCAGGAGCTGCTCTTCCGCGGCCACGCCTTGGACGCGTTCGCGCAGACCACGGCCCCGCTCATCAAGCACGACCTCAAGTGTATGACGCCCGGGTCGACGACAAAGAGCCCCAAGAGCATGGCCGTGTGCAAGATCGACGGCTGCGGGCGCCGCGTGCGCTCCAAGGGCTTCTGCAAGACCCACGGCGGCGGCCGCAAGTGCAGCATCGAGGGCTGCAAGAAGTCGAGCCAGAACGGCGACTTTTGCATTGGCCACGGCGGCGGCAAGAAGTGCAAGGAGGAGGGCTGCGCCAAGGCGGCGCAGTCGCACGGTCTGTGCAAGGCCCACGGCGGCGGCGCGCGCTGCAAGTTCCCGGACTGCAACAAGAGCAGCCAGGGCGGCGGTCTGTGTCGCGCGCACGGCGGCGGCAAGCGCTGCCAGGCCCAGGGCTGCCCCAAGGGCGCCCAGCGCGGCAACTTCTGCGCGACTCACGGCGGCTTCCGCAACTGCAAGATCGAGGGTTGCGTGCGCACGGACCGCGGCGGCGGCTTCTGCGAGGTGCACCGCCGCGGCCGGCTGTGTAAGATCGACGGCTGCAAGAAACTCTCGCGCAACCAGGGTATGTGTACCATGCACATCCGCGAGGTCAAGCAGGAGGGGCTCTCGCTTGGCGCCGACGCCTGCTCGAGCGACGACGACGGTGTCTCATCCGCGCTGTCCGCCTCTCTCGTCGTGTAAGCGATCACTCGTCAATCGGTGGGGTGACCGCGACGGAGGGATCGGACGGAGCGGAGCGTCGCCACTGTTGTCATTCTCCTGTGAATACGCGGGTGAGCGGAGGACCGTGGTGAGCTCTCGTCCATCGGAAGACGAGGGAAAAAGCTCCCACTGCAGCCTCCGCGCGCCCAGACCAAGCCGTTCTCCACTTGACCCCTCCAGTCGCCTCAATGTGCTGTGCAGCCCGCACCGGTGGCGAGGAGCAGACGAGAAGGGGGACCCCGAGGGAAGTGAACCCCGCGCGTCCCCTCTTCTTCGTGCTGCCCTCGCCTCGTGTGGCGCGTGTGCTTGGGTGGCTCGGCTTCGAACTCTTTTCTTTTGTCGGTGTCTTTAGTGTCGTGATCGTAGCGTCCGAGTCCAGTAGTAGCGGCGGCACGCGCTCGGATAAGAAGCGAGCGAGTGCCCCCGCATGTCGGTGTGTCTTATTTGTCGTCGGTGTTCCGTGTCGGTCAAGTATTTAAAAGAAAGAGTAAGGCGAGCCACGCCCTTTGCCTGTTCCTCCTTGCCGTCTTAGTCGATTCGTCGCGCTTCTTGTTCGCCGTCCATCAATAGGTAATGAACGAGAGCGATCCCCATCGCGAATAAGACACGCCGACTCTATTGCCTGTCCGACCGACCCACTGACGACAGCTCACGCCTTGACGCGCTTGCTGAGGATCTCGTACGACTGGCTCGGGTCCCCGCAGGCGCCCGGAGACGTCTCGTCGACCTCGAAACCCATCTTCTCGCGGTAAAACGCGAGCGCCGCGCTGTTGCTCTTGAACACGGTCAGCACCACGAGCTCGAGTGCGAACTTGCGCGCCACCAGGAGCAGCAGCTGCATGATGAACTTGCCCAGCCCGCGGCGTTGCATGAACGGCGCCACCTGCAGCTCGAACACGTACAGCACGTCGGCGTCCTCGTCGTCCACGAAGCGGAAGTGCGCAAAGCCCGCGAGCGCGCCGTTCACAGCGTCCCGCGCAATGAGGTACCTCGCCATCGGGTCGAACAGCTCCTCACGCTTGGCCGCGGCGTCGTAGCCCCAGTCCGACGCCTCGTACTGCGCCTTCATGTTCAGCTCGAACAGCGCAACGAGCTCGCTGCGAGCCGACTCGTCCAGATCGCTCGCGTGCACGCTGCGGATCGCGATCGGGTCCCCGCCGTGCCGCGTGAACGTGGAGAAGGCCGCAAAGTCGGCGAGCACGTCGCGCGCAGCGTTCGCCGCCCGCAGCACCGGAGAGTCGCGCTCGGACTCTTCATTAGCGACTGCGGTGTTAGAAGCGGAGGAGAAAGCCGAGGTGGAGGCGGCCGCCGACTTCTTCTTGCCCTTCGATTTCTTGGCCATGGTGCTGCCCTTGCGCTTGTGTTATGAGTGCGCAACGGTGATTTTCGCGGGAAAACGTTGGAAAGTTGGAATGTTTGGCGATATGATGTTACTTTATAGTAAAATAGTACAATACAACTACAAATATTTGACGTAAAGCGTGCTGTTACTGTCTAGTATTCACGCAGAGAGCTCAACTATTGTCAACAATTTACGCGGGAGCTCGTGTGCCACTGCACTTTGAACCAGTTATGCCGAGCTATTTATACGCTCTGACACCTTCGCAATGGCGTCCACGATATGGTTGATGCTGGTGGCTGCCATTTCCTAGTCCAAGCCGTCAGTGTCTTCAACGACAGACGCGTTCATCCAAAATGGCGGGCGATTCACCATCGCCGCCGACGCCGGCGCTGCCAACGGCCGGAGTCACCATTGGAACGCCACTCACGGTCAACAAGAACACATTCCAGGCTGTCGTCGTGCGTATGTCGACGCGTCAGGAGCTCCCAGAGACGCTGGACCGAGTCAAGCGGCTGCCGCGACTCCGCCGCTTCCAGAGCTTCCCGTGTGCCGTGCGAGTTCGCTGCCCATCTCTTGCCGGCTCTGGCGCGCCAAGTAGCAACAACGACATGAATCCACCGAGCACTGACGAAGCCCGGGGCAGAGTCCTTTCGCCGAAGCCGATACTACGTCCACAGCCACCCTCTGACGGTGGAGATCCTGTGTTCGAGTCGTGGGAGGACGACGCGCAGCCAGGGCTAGGCGACCGATTGCTGCACCTGCTGCAGCGCTGGCAGGTGGACAACGTGCTGCTGGTCGTCGCGCGACGCGATTCGAGTCTGTGCCAGCGGCTTATCGGCGCCGAGCTCTTCAAACTCGCGCTCGAGGCAGCCAAGCTCTCGCTGGAGCAGTACTACCTAGACTCGATCAAGCCCTCGGAGGCAGCCAAGCTCGAGCTGCTCGAGAACCCAGCTCCAGCTCCATCGCAATCGCAATCCCCACCGAAGGTGCCGGCGGTGTGCGTGATGGACAGCGACACGGTTCCGTCGTGGCCGAAACACCATCAGCCCACGAGCGACGGCGGCGGACGAAAAGGCGTCAAGCAGGGCCGCATCAATCACTTCATGCACCGCTATGGCTCGCCTCGATCTGTGCAGAAGGAGGCACCGCTATCACCTTCGTCGCCCAGCAGCAACGACGGAGCGAGTCCAGCAGCATTGGACAGCGAGCTCATGGTCGATGGCAGCGGCACCAGTGGAGGTATTGACTGGCTGGGAATTTCGCGTGACGAGTGGCTGCAGCTGCGCTCCATCCGTGTGCCCGTCAAGGAGCTGCACTACCTCTTCATGTGCTTCGTGGTGCTGTTGGATGCGCCACCTGAGCAGCGAACGGCGCGCAAGGCGGCACCAACGCCGAAGATGCAGGAAGAGTTCACGCCGTCCGATTTTTCTTGGCTGCGCTGCCGCGAGATCCTGCACCGCGCCTCGTCGTGGAGCCCGCGACTGCGCGAGTTGCATGGATCCGCGCTCGCCAAGTCCCAAGCCTCTGCGCTGCGCGCCATCTTCCAAGAGCCGGCCTTCACATCCGACTCTTTCATCCGCATCTCCGTCGCGAGCGCAAAGATCTTCGTGTGGCTGCAGCGCCTGCTGGACGAATACGACGAAAAGGACCTGGGACTCCTGCCGAACCAGCAACCAGAAGAGTTGCCGCTCGTTGTTGACGTGGGGACAACTGAGACTGTACCGATTGCGAGTACGAAGAGCCCGCGAGCCAAGAAGCAGCTGCCTAGCAATGGCAACGACAGTAGCAAGACCCATGAAGATGTCACGGTGCAGTCAAGCGAATTTGATGGGCTGCTGACGCTCACGCGTGAACCCAAACCTAAGATCGTGGACCGTGGTCGGCTCTTTGGCAGCAACCACAACCTGTCGGGCTCGCGATAAACTCATCAAGGAGGCATTGAACTTGGCAGTCAGCGGGTGGTTAATGCTACATTTCATCACGGCTGAAGGTGTTTTGTCGGAGAGTTTCCTGATGACACTGAGGCGCACACGCCCAAATGAGCTACAAGACTCTCTCCTGTCATGGCATCATTGTGTCATTATTCATAAACTATAGATCAGAGTCGCAAGTTGTGATTAATTGCAAACGAATCTAGCGCTCGGCAAACGCGAGCGAGCAACGAGACTGCGCAACTTGCTCGCCTTAGACGGCAGCGCGTGTCTCGCGCACCTGGCGCTCGATCTTCTTGCGAATGTCGTCCATCGGCGACGCGTTGTCCCTCGGACGCGCGATCAGTACGCCAGTGGTGAGGAACGCGAAGCCGAGGATCGCGTACACGAAGATGTTGTACTCCCAGAGCACACTCATGCCCTGCAGGTAGTGGATCTGCACGCCCATCATGGTGCGGATGGCCGTGAGCCGCCCGTAGTCCTTGAACGCCTCGTCGCAAAACTGCACGGCCGGGATCGTGCACGAGAGCACGAGGCCGAGGTTGAACATGAACGAGTTCATGTACGTGCCGTGTAGCTTCATCGGGTGCAGCTACAACATCGAAACAACGCGCCAGAAATCAGTGCAATGTCCGAGGAACGAAGAACAATCAGCAATGGAGACGCACTGCAAAGCAGAAGCAGCGCATGCCGAACTTGAAGCATCCCTTGACGGCGCAGGCGAGTAGGTACGAGCTGAAGACGCCGACTGAGATGGTGCCGAAGAGCGGGAACCACGCGTCAAACCAGATGAAGTACGAGTTGAGGAACGGCACGAGCGGCGTAGGCGGCAGCATGTAGAGCGCGATGTGGAAGATCCAGATGCAGCTCACGAGCGCAGCAACGCAACCCAGCAAGAGCTTGAAGACAGCCACCAGCGGGTTGTAATTCTTGTAGTCCTCGTGGCACAGCTTGAGCTCCTGCATGTCCGTCTCGAGCAGGTACACGGCCTGCTTGAACTTGTTGATAGTGACAAAATCGAGCTTCTTCTGCTTCTTGGAGCGTCCGCCTGGCCGCTCCATGCCTGCCTTGATGGTCTTGCCCACCTCGATCAGCTCTTGCGATCGCTTCTGGATGACCAGCTACGGTTGTGAAAGCGTAGTCCCAGGCACAATTGTTAGCGCAGCCTTTGGCGTGTGGAAAGAGATACAAGGGTCCACCTTTTGATGAGCGTAGACGTCGGCCGAGATGAACTTTGGGCGGTAGAAGAAGGAGCTGCATCAGATCAAAGACGCATTCCAGACAGTCAGCACTGGCGCGGCTTCGTTCGACAAATGAGACGGCCGGTCTTACAGCATGAGATCAAGGGGCAGCGCGATGAGGCCGATGCCGCAGAAGATGGAGAACCCGAACCAGCCGACGAAACTCGTGAGCCCGACTGTGTAAACGGGGAAGGACACATCGAGCGTGACCTTGATGCTTTGGTGCACTAGCCCGCTTGCAATTGCGATCTCATCGGTCGTGAGCGTGGCGCCGTCCACGTACGTGTGGAATCCCTTGGTGGCCGACATGGAGTTGACCTCGAGCGCGCGCATCGGGATGTGGCTCTTGGACACGGTCACGAACAGCACGATGATAAACACGACGGCCGCGATAACGGTGGCCGCCTCCATCTTGAGCGCCTCTATGACCTGGCGGTTCCCGGTCGGGTCGTCCTCGCCGTCGTCCGCCTCGTAGAAGTAGATGGCGAAGGGCAGCAGCACGACGATGAAGATCACGATCGACAGGAACACGATCAGCCACAGCAGGTCCATGTCGATGTTGCCGCACGCCGTGTTCCAGCCTTCCTCACACCCGATCGCCGTCGAGTTGTTCGCCTGTAGCATTCGTTTGGCAGTGAGCGGGTTAGCTTGCCGCTTGGTGAGAAGTGTGGTGGCGAGACGGACGGAGATAGCATACCACGTCGAGGGGTAGCATGAGCACCGTCGCCTGGGCGAAGAAGAGTCCAAATACCTGACGAAGACAATATCGTGAAGGTTGGTTGAGTCTATGAGCAGCCAACCAGGAAAAGGAAAGCAAGGGCTTACCACGAGGAATTTGGGGAAGTAGGCCGTGTTCTTGTCGTCGTCGTGCTGGAAGTAGACCAGAATGTACACGTTCGCAAGCAGTAGCGCCACCGTCATGATGACGATGACCACGATAAGCACCCAATCGACGCTCATGGTAAACGCGGAGGGGGCCAACCCTGCTGTGCGGGCGGGCAAGCTGACTAGTACGATGCAGCGCCTCGCGGTCTGTCTTGAACCCCGCCACGCGCTTTCTGCGCAGTGTTCCTCTGTCTATCTCGAGTGCGAAAGCTAACGCTCGCGTCGGCTTTTCTTGGGTCGAGCCAGCAAAGGCGCGTTCGCTCCCGCATTCGCCTCACAACGCTCCGCCCGTTGCTCGCGCCGAGAATAACCGCGAAACGGACGGGCCGAGTGCTTGCGTGGGGTATTTTTGCTCGCTTCATTTCGCGGCTTGGGGAAGAAGAGAAGCTTCTTGCTTTGCTTCCTTGGCTATTCAAGTGCGTAGTGGCGACGTGCACGTTCGGAAAGAGGGAGAACAGCGTTGATCGACCGCCCACCGTGTGAAAGCAGCGAAGACGCCGCCAGCACGGGCATTGGTCGTACAAATGAGTGGAATGCACATGTATTGTTCGGGTGGGGCCTCAGAAGGTTCAGTCTAAGCAATGCGACCCCGTTGTGCGGAGCCGCTCATGCAGTAATTGGACAATGTGATTTTTCATCATCACTGGCTCCCATGTCAATCGAATGGAATGGAAGATAGCGCATCATGCATAAGCTAGAGTGGAGTGCTGTAGCTACACGCAGCAGCTGACGCATACCCAACGCCGATGGGAACTAACAGCGTCGATGGCCCCTGGCGATGAAGGAGATAACTGGAGAGTGAGGAACCTGAACGGTGTGTGCCGTCGGAGCAAGAAATCGGTTGGTTGGCACTACGGCGAGTATATGTTACAAAATCGGGGATCAGAGAATGCTTCGTTTCACAAAACCGGGTAGAGTCAAGCAAACACAAAAAAAATATTATCCGTAAATAACGGACTCACGACACCTAACGTCCATTTCGAATTTAACAGATCCGGATAGCATCGAGTTTTATTTTTATTTTTTTGAAAAAATAAAAATTCGAATGTCGGCGTCAAAAGGGCATCACTGCGATCTCCTCTATAGGATGGTGGTTTTACTTTGTCGGTTACCGTAAAACCGAATACAGTGCGGGCAAATATTATACTGCCACCTCGAAAAGTGGCCGGATTTTGGCCAATTAGACGCTTTTGAAGGCGATTTTAGGACCAATGAAACGAGCACAACGAAACGAGTCGAATGCAGGTCGAATCGCTGCCATCCGACC